>NQII01007922.1:42278-61786 GCA_002778355.1 Clitarchus hookeri | reverse complement strand
GCCGACGGCTCCCCGCTCACGTCCAGCACCGACCCCTCGCGTGGTCTCGCGCACCTCTACTTCGACATGGTGAACGCGGCGTTCAACGCCTCCGCGGACCTCTTCCTCGGCGGCAACCTCTCCCGCCCCGGCAACGGCACACCGTGGGGTGACGACGCCGGCAACGCCACCTTCGCCTTCGACGGGCTTGTCTACCGCCACTCCTTCGTCGTGACGACCTTCTACTGCGTCGCCTACCTCCTCGTCTTCGCCGTCGGCCTCGTCGGCAACTGCTTCGTCATCGCCGTCGTCTATCGCTCGCCACGCATGCGCACTGTCACCAACTACTTCATTGTCAACCTGGCCGTCGCTGACATCCTCGTCATCGTGTTCTGCCTGCCCGCCACCCTCATGGCCAACGTCTTCGTGCGTGAGTACCCTTCCTGCCTTTGTTGTTGTTGTTCGTGTGTTGCGCCGCTCGTGGCTTCCCATTGTCACGTGCTGCGGTTCTCACGACCGCTAAAGTTCACGCAATGCAAGGTCCACACAAAGCCCTTGAAAAACTCCACATTTTTCCCTCGTCATGCATGACACGGCTTCTTCAAAATAAGACAAAAGAACACGCCCTTCCATTCTCATAAAAGAGCCATGTTAAGTTGCAGGGAACACGTGATCTCAATTTTTATTCTGCACTCGTGACTTAGCCTACAGCTTATGTACAATGGTGGTACGGGATTAAGTATTATCTGTGCAACACACTGGATATAGCTTGAGAAACCATTTATCGATTGCATTGTAAGGAAAATCTAATTTCGCAATATATTTTTGACATTTATTTATTTTTACTTGACCTTAGTCTTGACTTTTTTCCGGGCTCTATATACATAATATGTACAATAATTTACTTATTATAATTGGTGGGATGTTGCCTTCAACATAGGAAATTGTTTCGCATCCAACTTAACATATTACATTTGTATATATAAAATAATTAAATATATTGTAATTTTTTCAACTTCAAGGTGTATTTGCTTTCAAGTCATGAGAACGAATTCGTTTGTGTAAATTTATTTGATGTCGTCGTAGAACAGTTGGTTTTTAGTTATCGAGCGGAAAACATTTGTGTAGCTTGGGTGCATAAATAGAACCAGCTATGTCCCTCTAAATCATGCGCATAATGTCTTTGAAAACCGTATTTAAACACCTCCGTGCTATAGTTAGCCATTGGTTGCTGGTCAGTGGGGGGATCGATTATCTGATCTGACTGGGCCAACCAGACTTGTGTTACTGCGATACTATTCATTCGAGTATCTAGGTCATATTAAATAAATGTCAAGCAGTAAATGAAAGGAAATGTATCCAGCCCTTTAAAGTCTTTCAGGTCAACATTAATTTTTCTAAATCACAATCCGTCTTCAGCTTTTCATGGAATTTTGATAGCTTAGTATGCTTTATCGATGCAAAATATTTAATTTTTTGTTTTATAAAAGGCTGATGTGACTTCGTTGAAGGATTTTACACTTGGTAATATGTGCACACCTAAATTTTTCCATTCCTTATCAGCAATAGTTCACAGCTTCTTCCTTTGCTAGGTTAATGGGATAAGTTAGCTAGTCAACATTAATACTCTTCCTAATTAAGTGCTTCCCATATCAACTGTGAATATAACAGTACTATAAAGTTTATTTCGTAGGTTCAATAAATAAAATTTTTTATAAGATTTTTAATTATCTTTTGGCTTTTTATGACGACACAAGATGAGCCTCAGGTAATGAGGGCTTCGGAAATGTATTTCATTTTAAGCCAGTGGAGATTCTTGCTACATTTACGAAACTGAATCATAGAAATTATAAGGAAACTTTTACTTATTCCAAGGAAGCTGTTAAACATACTCGGTTGTATAATTTAATGAATTTATACAGTAAAAATTTGAAGTTCACTTGTAATAATTTTTGGAACCTACGAGTTAGTCAGTTATCTTAAATCTTAACTTAANTTTATTTTGACTGTTACCAAATTTGTAAATTTTAGGGACAGTAAAAATTCCCATGACAACTGGGGCATTGATAAACTTCCGAGTGTTTGTTAGTAACTAGCGCACAATTATGTAATCTGCAGCATCGCAAAGCTGCAGTTACTATATTCCGCTGCCTTTTCACCTTTTCAGACGGTGCAAAATGTGCTTCCACGTCCCGATCTCAGAATGAGCATGTTCATCCTTTTTTGCTGCGCAGGTTTAAAATAACGTAGAAATATCTTTAAGAAGGACAAATAACANGAATGAGCATGTTCATCCTTTTTTGCTGCGCAGGTTTAAAATAACGTAGAAATATCTTTAAGAAGGACAAATAACATTTACTGGAACTGAAGCATTAGTTCGTGTTTAGATGCGGATTGCAGCTGAGATATATAAGAAATTAATATCGAAATATTTTTAGTGATAAAATAGCTAGAAAATATCTGTGAGTACTAGTGATAAGAAATTGTTTCTTTGGGACGTATTGGTAAATATTGTAGTAATTTTTGCTGCGGTGCTGAAAGGTAGATAAAATTTAGTAGGAAGTATTACAGAGGAGCCACCGTGTTCGGGAAGAGGTGTGCCGTCTTTTACGAGGACTAGGGTTCGCTAAGAGAATAAACAGGCAGGCAGGTGGGTGGCAGGTCGCTGCGGATGGTGGCCGGCCAGTAGTGGGGCGATGACGGCCCTCGAGGACGCCCCCAGCCTCCAGGCGTCCTCGCCACTGCTCGAAGTGGCNCAGCAATAGTTCACAGCTTCTTCCTTTGCTAGGTTAATGGGATAAGTTAGCTAGTCAACATTAATACTCTTCCTAAATAAGTGCTTCCCATATCAACTGTGAATATAACAGTACTATAAAGTTTATTTCGTAGGTTCAATAAATAACATTTTTTATAAGATTTTTAATTATCTTTTGGCTTTTTATGACGACACAAGATGAGCCTCAGGTAATGAGGGCTTCGGAAATGTATTTCATTTTAAGCCAGCGGAGATTCTTGCTACATTTACGAAACTGAATCATAGAAATTATAAGGAAACTTTTACTTATTCCAAGGAAGCTGTTAAACATACTCGGTTGTATAATTTAATGAATTTATATAGTAAAAATTTGAAGTTCACTTGTAATAATTTTTGGAACCTACGAGTTAGTCAGTTATCTTAAATCTTAACTTAANCAGTAAAAATTTGAAGTTCACTTGTAATAATTTTTGGAACCTACGAGTTAGTCAGTTATCTTAAATCTTAACTTAAGTCTGCAATTTAAATTCTTGCCTTACGGATATACTGTGTGATCAGTTTGAAGATAAACTATTCAGTTCTTAAAATCATAAAAACATTTTATTTTGTGTTCCTGAGTTACAATTATGTTATTGATCCCGTAATCAGTCTAATTTACTCACATATCAAAAGGGCGATTATCTATAATATTGACAACATTCAAAGTAGGCCTAATACTGTGCAATTTATGTATCTGATTTTTTAAGTATTGAATGACGCTAGTGTTTTTAACTTCAGGTTGTGTATGGTACTTATTAAATGTTATTCTTTCAAATGACACTTATTTTTTTTAACTTCGAGAAACAAAATTTTTGTTTCAGGTCATTTTTCTCTAGGCAGTATTTTTCTCTATTTTTNTATATATGTTCTATTTTCGTCCCTCTATGTCAGTAGGCTTTGTTCATGTGTTCCTTTATAGTAGCGTGCTCGTAAATTACAATTATCAAAACTTTTAATGAGTTTATTACAGGAAGATTATATTCAGTTATAAATTAGGTAGATAATTTCTGGGAAGGTATATTGGAAAAGCACATGTGTGTGAATTCAAATTATGGCAATTTTTATTTAAGACTCAGTTTACTTTTAAAAGAGCAAAACGTTTTCCGGCATAACATTTTGTAGTATAAAGGTAAACAAATTAAGCTTATTTTTTCACTGCGTAGTGGAATATTTAAGCTAGTTTTCTTGAACAATAAAAACTTAAATCAATTACTTACTGTTCGACTACGCAGCGAAATATTAACCGAAATGTTTTCAACCATTTCAGGCAGCAAGAAAATGTTACTTTCAAATTATAAATTTTTTTAACACCCAAATAAATTAAATAAACTCTACAAAGATTCTAAATAAAATCTATGTCCATAAATTGTACATACTGACGCTATTTAATCTGAGTGTGATCAAATCTTTGTCTTCCATTTTCAGACAACTTAAGATNATAAATTGTACATACTGACGCTATTTAATCTGAGTGTGATCAAATCTTTGTCTTCCATTTTCAGACAACTTAAGATATTTTTACGTTTAATTTAAAGGTGCAATTATTCCGAAACAACGTTTGTGGTGACTAAATCTATGAGGCCGTTGTGGGTGTTTATTTACAAAACGAAGAAATACATTTTTGCTACGGACGGAAATATTNCATAAATTGTACATACTGACGCTATTTAATCTGAGTGTGATCAAATCTTTGTCTTCCATTTTCAGACAACTTAAGATTTTTTTACGTTTAATTTAAAGGTGCAATTATTCCGAAACAACGTTTGTGGTGACTAAATCTATGAGGCCGTTGTGGGTGTTTATTTACAAAACGAAGAAATACATTTTTGCTACGGACGGAAATATTTTTAAATAGTTATCACGAGTATAAGTACGATCGTCTTGTTAGAATAAAATTGTAAGTATTTACGAAATTTATAAGGAAAAATTGTTTATGTGTAAAAATTTAATATAAATGATGTATTTTACAATTGTTATGTTTTTAAACAAATTTTGAATAAAATATTTTTTTAATTTTATTGAATTATTATTTAGTTAGTTTTAAATGAAATAAAAATGTACTACTTCCGGTTGTACACGAAGTGATACTTTATGCAATACGCAGATATTTTCGTAAATAAGAAATTTAAGTGTTTATTAATATTACTAACGCTTTATTGCCCCATACGTCATGCAGTGTTAAATGTTATCTTCCAATTACAAAAGGAATAAAAATCATAATAACGTATTAATATGATTCCAGTTACATAGACATGAATTTAACTGTAGTTGCATAAATTATGTATGTGTGAAACCAATAAAGATTTAAAGTGAACATTTTCTGTGGCAGCATGCCATCAAGAATATTTGAAATATTTTATTTCCATAATTGTCCTTTTTCCCCTAAGTACAATCGTCATTTATTCTCAGTATACAAAGTGTATTCGCATTCGCCGGGTTATGGGTTCAAACCATGTAGGCTGCACGGAGAGTGGTTTGTCTTTTGCGGTTGTGATCTTTCCCGGGAGTTTCTTCCAACTCAGGTGCTCTAGTTTTAGATACCAAATTCCTAAAACATACCTGCTTTAATGATGCAGACGATTAATGGTTGTTGGGGATGCAAATGTTGATAGTTATAATTGATGCGGAACATATATAAACTAGGGCCTATCAATAATAGAGGACACACTTAAGGTTGCCGATAATGTTTATTTTAATTGTCACCGACGAAGCAGTATCTGAAGTTTTACTGATGATGCAGACAAAAATCATTTCCGACAATGAAAAACACCCTCATTGTTATATGGTCACTAATTGTGCCGAAATTTTCTGACGGTTACCAACAATTCGGACCCTAAACGTTACGGAAGATACAGACACTGGCAATTTTTATTTCGGCTGTAAATTCGAGGCTCGCTGGTATAAGTCAAGCGCTAGTCAAATTTGTTAAACTTAACGTGTATTCTAATTTCCCGTCTGATAATTATCCCGTATCGAAATTACAATAATGCCCCCTTTCCCGCAAAGTAAGCTTATCGGCTAGATGCTGCAAGGCATATATCAAAATATGAGTTAATATTTAGTGTCTCTTATTTAATGCTAGTTACTGATTATTTAAAATTTCTAATGAATAACCTTGGACATAAAATAAAATACATTAACCTAGGGACTTTTACCATCTATTCGGAACAGAAATATTTTGGCGAGTTTTCTCATTCGTGGCGAGGCATTGCATAGGTTACCGTTAAACACAATGATTTATTTTAAAATTTCTAATCAATTAATTTTTAAAAAGTATATTTATATAATATTATTAATAGTTCTATATTTTCTGGGTTAATAGACGTTTTATTTATTGGTTAAATAGAAGACAAAGGAGAATCAGAAAACCGGATTCACGTGATACTTGTAAATTCACTACGTTGTATTGTACAGGAAATCTTGATTTGCTTATTATGACACGGAAACATAGGAGTGAGCATATACTGGTTCCACGAACAAACAAGGGGCCGCGGTAGCTGAGTGGTTAACCTTCTCGCCTCCCAGCAAGGAGAACCAGGTTCTATTCCTGGCGGGTTCGCCCTGGATTTTCGCATTTGGGAATCGTGCACGGTTTTCTCAGGATATCCCGTTTCCCCGGCCCCTTCATTACGGGGCTGCTTCATACTAACCTCAATCACCTTCATCAACTCTCAAGACCTCGCTGTTAAAAGCCGCCCTAATATCTCCACTAACCCACTCACGAACAAACAAAATGTGTTTACCGTAGAGCTGGATATCACCTGAAAGCGAATGTAGCCCCTGAAGACATGGCATGAAGAGAAATGACGGACATCGCTTATAAGAAAATGGGAACACCTTGAGCAAACTGAAGTTGCTCAAATGCATGGTATCAAACCCGAATTCCGGAAGTATAAGGCTAGCACCCAGACAGCACGACCTGAAACTCTAGGTCCCTTTTTACACAAAAAAAAACCCAGCCATAAACATTAATTTTATTGAATTCTTTATTTCCTCTGATTTTATTATTTTTGCGATCGTGAGCATTAGATGAACGGTTGTCGTTATGAACTTGTGTAATATTTTGATTGTTTTTTAGGTATTTGGTGACCGTAATGCTGCTGTAATTCTTCTTATTTATATTTTTATTGGTAACTTTTTTATTGTTCTGGATGAATAACACACTCGCTTTAAAGTGAGAAGAACATATTTTAGCGCCGGAAGAAGGGGGTTTGCTTATGCCTGAACTACACCACACTTATAAGTAATACAGCACACGCATCAGTCATTTAACATGGAACCCGGAACCTCGTGTTACTAAGACACTTCGACAAATTTATCCACAACGGTCACCTAGGTACCTATAAGCGTCAGTCATTGTTTTGTTCAAATGTTACAAACAAATAATGTAATTTTTTTCTCTTATAAGGGATTAACGGTTACAGTAGTTAATTTGATGTTGTAATGACTTAAGAAGCATGTGTCAATGAACGTGAAGTTGTGTTATCCTCGATCTAAATCCGCACTTCGTCTAACGTCGTCACATCATTAGCTGATATTTCGCATTATTTCTGCATTTTTATTTCATTGGCGAATATAAAAGGCGGAACTGTTTATATTTCTACACCGTAAGTAACGTGTTTTAAAACTTCTAATTGACGGTCTTCGAGAGATATACGTTGTTAGAGTTCACACTATCTAAACATAAAAATGCGAATTTATAAATTTTACTTGTAGTAACTGAGAGAAGTTGGTAACTTAAAAAAAATCGATGTTATGCAGTTTGCACAATATTTAAATTTCAACTATATATTACGAAAATATTGCATTTTTATTTTCCTAATTTTGATTTTGCCATTAGGCACTAGATTACACGAAGCAGAAATTAATGAGATTCGCATGATACTTTTCGCGATAACTATCCACCGTGTTCATCCGTGCCTTCACAGGCTACTACGCAAACACGTAATTGACACGTGTTACTATGTTAGTTGATTGTTACACAATCAATTGTATGTAAATCGTCAACTCTCATACTTATTCTCATGGCCTTCATGTCTGTCACGTGCCGAAAGGTCAGCGCTACATTAACGTTTCAGTATGTAGGTTTTGAGAAATCCTGATACGCATGAAGAAATTAACTGCGTTTGATAAGACATCGCACTGGAAAATTAAAGATAACGTAACATCTTAATATTGAAGGCACCGAACGAAATGGGCTTCGAATCGATATTCAGTAAGAAGTTGTGTCGGCAGCTGGGATCAACTGCTATAGGTCCAGCCTCATTGCCAAATGAGATCGACTTCTTGGCAAGCACAATCTTTAAGGGCTCTGCCTACCTGAGGCTATCTTCCCGTCCGAGGTTTAGATGCGCAGGAGCGATAAGGCCTACCCGCCACGCGCATCAATTACGCCATGGCCTCTAAGTGCAAGGTTCTGTAGCGTTCTCGTCGTTTTGTTTGTACATATAAGAATTTTTTATGTGAAACGTGTGTGGCGAGGTTCAATGCAGGCTTCTATCGTAGTTTTCGCTTTTGTCTGGTGTGGGTGTATTCCAAAATAACATTTATACATTGCATGTTTTCTCGGAAGCGCAGGGAGCAAAACATTATTTTGGGTAGAGCTAATAATGATTTTGTAAAAATGGAAATATATCTGCGCTTGTGCAAAATTTACTTTTACAGGTCTGCGACATTATTTTTTATTTACGAAAGCAGCGATTCTATTTCAGCATATGTATTAATACTTTAGTAAGTCAGTGAATTTGTATTTGAAGTACAGTCATAGTTTTTACTAATAATAAAAAGCCTGACTTATTTCATTTGTAAATCAAGTTATCTGGTAGCCCTCTTTGACCTGCACATTTTATGTTGAATTGGTTAGGAAGGAATTTGCGACGACAAGCTTCAAACTCCCTGATAGGCCTTTAATTTAATACATGTGCAGGTCAAGGTAAGTAAGTTTCATTGTCTGTGTGAACCGTAGGATAAAATATTCATTGCAAATATCCACCGCTTAAAAAAAAAGATGCTGAGGGCAAAATTTAAAAAAGTAATTCCAATCTACCTAAAATATTTTTGTCACTTAGGGTTAAAAAATATTTAGCAGTTATGTCTTTGAACATATATTCTAATAAGGGTTTTTTTTCAACTGTTTAAATATCATAATACCGGCATTCATAGTGATTAGCAGGCACCGAGTCAATATCCATGTGGTTGAGAGTCCAGCGTTATTAAGAGTAGAATGTCCTGGGCTCCTTGTCCTTTCTGTAAGTTACCATGCAAGCTCAAACTGAAAACATTCGAACAGTACACGTTAATAAAATATTTATTTATGTAATCAAACTGACACGATTTTTAAACCTATAATATGTAAAATAATTTATAACTAAACGACTTCACTTGGCTTTCGATATACTTGCAGGTAGGTGAAAGAAATGAAACGTTGATTCAAATGAATCGCTCATATGAAACATTTGGGTTTTACTATACTCGATTGTGCAGAAAACGGCCGAATATAATGAGGCTTCCAATATTATATTCGTCTCCGAAACACTAAATACCGACTTGGTTCTCAATAATCGACTCGGTCGTCATAAATTGCGTCGTTCTAGCGATTTGATACGAAAAGAATTATCAGCCATCCAGCATTTTTCCTACATTTGAATTATTTTTTGGCGTTTATGGTCATTTTGGATTGCAGGGGGGAAATAGGCTTACGTTCACGTGCTAGCTACGCAGACACTAACTTAAGAGTCCCAAAATTAATAATAGTCGACTATGGTTAGGCTATTGTTTCCATAATATTGCCTATCTAATTTTAATGCTCTTCATTGTCTACGTTTTAGTGCAACTAGGTTTGTTACAAGCCACGCTAAATAATGCTTATTTTAAAAAATTGTGCCGGTTGAAAAACAATGTAATCAAACATATATTTGACGGTTTGAACGCGTGGTTTTAACAGTTCTGCGATAGCTTTTAGTCCATCGTTGGAGGCGTGCGCAGAAGACGAAACTCAATCAATCTGCATCTTTTAAGGTATACGACTTCGACACTAACCTGCAACGATTGTCAGCTGCAGATAAACAGAGGGTAAATGCTGTTCACAGTAAATTGAGCACTTTTGAAAGCCCTGCTTAAGATCTACTTTTATGTACCTACACTGAGTGTTATTTCACCATATGTAGTATTAACATTGCTATTATCCTAACCACTTCATTCATGCGTCGGTTTGTTGAAACTGTGAAATTATTATAAAAGTATATGTTTCACAAATTCGCTGATACGTGCACTTTATATGGGTTTAAAAAAATCCGAAAGCAAAATAAATAATTTCCTTATTCACCAATGTTTAACTAGAACTTTCAATTCGACGTTAATACACGGAACTTCTTTACCTCCGTCGTTACGGACTTTGCTGAGCGCATGCCGGCCAGTGTCCCCGTTTAAATATATACAGATAGGATCAGTGAAATTTTTCAAATGTTGATTTCAAAAGTGCTCACATTACTGTGAACAGCCTTTAAGAAACTTTCGTCTACCGCAGCTAACAAACATCACAAGCAAGCTGTAACTTTTTTCTGACGCACTGGCGAATTATTCACAGTACTTTTTTTTTCAGTAAAACTCCTGAACTAAAACGGAACTATTGCATACATACGTGGTATGGAAAATTGACCTTTATTTTGTTTGCAAATACATAACTGCTTCTATACAAAGACGTGAACTTCACTTTGCATTTGACTGTTTTATTAACACATATAAGAAAGCTACCACATTGAAATTATGAAAAAAAGAGAACTTCACCATTCGTGATTTCTTAATGCGCCTATACAACGATGTGGTAAATTTGCGAACTTTTCCTTAGAGTGTTTTATCGCCGTGAGCAACGGACTATTCCCACATTTGCCTCAGTTTTCCCGCCGTCTTTGCTCTCGAATCAATTGTTCGCCTTCGCAGGTGGCGTGTGACGATTGCAGAGAAAGGATACAGCTGCGGGACGTAAAAGAGCGAAACCGCCCACAGCATGCAAGAAAGACCCCAGATAACTACAGACGTGCTTTGATTCTTAAATCTACCACGAGGGACTTTTCATCGACTTGCTTCGCCCCTCCACCCACGTTTATTTTCTCACGAAAGTAAGAAAAAAAAAATCTCTTTAAACCGGACTACAAAATGATTCCGCCACTGCCGATAATACAGCAGTTGTAAAGCAGCACGTCTGTTGATTTTCATATCGCGTTTGTCGACTGACAAGATCGCTTTATCTTAGTTTGTGAATAAGCTCACACAACCATCAATGGGCAACAATTTTTCTGGTCGTCAACTACGAAACCTATATCTTCCATCTCCGTTTATATTGGTTCATGACAGCATATTTAAAATCAAGAAAATTAAAGAGAATTATGAATATCCAACATATTTCTTTTGATGAAAATAGGACATAAATTTTTATAATGCTCTGGCAGAGCATTTACAAGAGTTTTCTTGCTCTCTCTTCTAGGGTGTAACTTGCATTATGACTATCTCAAGTATTACCAGTTAGTTAAGTTTCAAAGCCTATTTGAAAAAAAAAATTATTATGAACAGTGTGATAAAATTTTTTTAAACAATTGTTAAATTGAAAAGTAATATTTTTTTTTTCTAAAAATAATTTAAGGACCTACATTTGTACTTTCAAAATATGAGTATAGAAAAACTGGAAACAAATTAAATAAACGATGTAAGTGTTATTTAAACCTTCATAAATCAATCTACATCTTTACATGAGACTAAGGGTCCTATATCAAGGGGCTGTCGGAGCTTAGAAAAGTTTTTGTAAATCACAAAATTTTAAAAAATTACACAATTTTAGAGATACTCATAAAATAATATCAGCCGACAAGAAGAATTTTATCGGCGTTTTCGGTTTGAAATATTTGCTTATTCTAATAAATCTAAGCGTGAAATAAAAGTTTTAATAATTCAGAATTCCTATTTTATTTTCATGCAAACCCACCTAGGTATTTACCGCAAAATCGACGAACTCTTTTACGTCTCAAATTCTTGAAGATAATTCTTTGTACTCATTAGTTTTACCAAGTTTTCTGTTCGTGTGTAATCTACACGTTCGTCGACTACAGTTAATGACTAGCCAAAGGACATATCTGCATAATATCGCCATAAAACACCTCTTCTATGCTTTACCTTTATAGTATCCAATTGTGATGTGCATTGGTTTTAATAAGGGCGCCAGTTTATCAAAGAGGACTTTGCAGGTCGTGCACTGAACACACCGACCTTCAACTTCGAGTCTAGGGTTCGATCCCATGCAAATTCAGGCCATTATTTCACACGCGGGAAAATTGTAGGACTTTCGTGGTTAGCTATACGTTTCGCTCCGTTCTCGCGTGACATCTAGCACTGCAGCCTATCGATTCTCTGTCATACGGCCTCTTTACAAGTTGCACCTTCAGGCATGACGGCCAACTAAGGGAATCGACAGAATAGTTCCACAAAATACAAAACTAATACCTCAGGCCCATGAATCCCATTTATAAATTTTAATATACATATAAATTAATTCAACAGGACAACTTTCCTGTATTTCTTAAGCTAGAGCATAGGTTTGAAAAATATAACTCACAGTTTGTAAGGAGTTCTATGGAATCTGTTTAGAAACCCAATCATTCTCGATTATACTGCATGATTATAATCATATGAATTCAGATTTTTATAAGTTTTGTGTTACGTTTCTATTCATTAGAATAATCAAATAAATCAAATCGAAAACGCCGATAAAATTATCCTTGTCGGCTAACATAATTTTATGGGTATCTCTAAAATTTTGTAATTTTTAAAAACTTTTTCAAAGCTCGGCATTTGCTTGATAAAGGATCCTCAGTCTGATGTAAATATTGTAGTTTGATTAGTGATGGTTTAAACGATACTTAAATAGTAGTCTCATTTTAGTTGTTTCTAAAAAAGGTTTAATCTGCTTCAACGGTGCGAAGAAGGTGCAAATATTATCTTTCTGCAGTATGTTCACCTCATTTTCTCTTTTATTTTGAAGGCTTGAGAGATATACTTCATAATTTGTGACGATTACCTTGTGTGAAAATTGGTAACTTGCAAAGCTGTTACATGCAAGTATACCTATACATATATACAAAGTTTACAATTCTGTATACAATTTTTTTTCCATATGGTGAATATTATTGTTGTGATACCTCTGGAGTAAACAATAATATTTAATATTCTTTAAAAAACATTACTTTAATAAGAGTAAAGTATGTTTTGTTTTGATGAAATCTCTTTAACGGCAAATTTCAGTTTTTAAAAGGTGCAGTACTTTGTCCAACGTTCGAAATAAAAGTTCATTCAACTATATAAACACACAGCGTGAATATTTCACAAACAAAAGAAACATTTCTTAACAAAAACCGTGATGTTAATACCAATTTGTAAATAATTATGGCAAGTATGTATCCTTCGCTCACAGTGAATTTACTCAAGGAGACACTTGGGGAGGGAGGCGTCATATCGAGTAAACGAAAAGAGATGCGTGAGTTCAATCAATAACCATGATTACAGATTAATATAGAGTCTTCTCAGAAGTTAAAACATGCCTCGGTAAACTGTTAGCCATGTCACTATCAAGTATAATTATTGTGGAATCGCTGACCCCAAACATTGTCATGGTATGCCCAAGAAATGAACTAATCGCGGCCGAGAAACTCTGAAGCGTGCTTAGCGAACAAATCTTCAGTCAGCGATATGAACTATTGCAGAAGACCCTCGTTATCGCTCACGTGAAGAGGATAGTTATAGGACTCTCCACTGGGAGGTGATTACCCTTGGTTTTCAAGGTCGAGCCACTGCCAGGAATCCACTGATCGCAAGCACCAATGCCCGGCGTCACTTGGAGTTGTGCAAACAACAACTTCAGTGGACATTGCAGATATAGCAGAAGGGTTTATGAAGTGAGAAGACACAATACATGATCCGTCACTCTGATGGACGTGCGTGGCCTTGGAGGGTAACAGGTGTAGGGTATTTACCTAGGTATGTTGGGTTGACAGTGAGATTTGAGATTTTGTCGCATAAGTATAATAGTATCGGGTGTTTTTCTTTATTTCGGTGCGTGTCATTAGTTTCAATCAACGGCTCGACAAATTGTATCATGTACCAAGACATTTAGGAAAATAATATACGTCCTATACTGTCGCAACAGTTTATAATATGTCTTTTTCCTGTGCCCCATCGAGATCATCACTATTCAGTGATGTGTTGGAGCTGTTGTTAGCTCTATTATCACCAGACCAAGTGGGCTCACTTTATAGCAGAAGGGTAAGTATGTGCAAGACTGATGTATGCCATATCCATTTACAAGCTCAGCAGTCACAACACATGCCATACCCCACCCCCTCCTGCAAGGGCCCTTCCATTAGCCACCTGCCTCGAGACAAGTGGCAACAATCAACGCCTGTGGCGAAGGCAGGCCGGAACATACACATGTTAATGCTGCCTCGGACCCCCACCACCCCCTTCCCTTGCAAACCCCATGAAACTTACACACGCCAAAAAAAGGATCAGATAGTCTGGCGATTTCCACCCACGTCAAAAGCATGTGCTGAAAGCAACATGCACCCAAGAAACAGCTGACAGGGTTTGTCAGTGGTCCGCAGGTCACTGTATTTCCCCCTCCACCAACAAGAGTGGTGGCATGTGTAGGAAGTAGCCTTTGTTCCCCACGTCCCCCTTTCCTCTTCCCCTAACAAGGGAACACGCGTTTAAGGTTCTAAGGAGTGCGGGAAAGCAAGTCGGATCGGCAGTACCGGAAGAAGCGAGTCGTGGAGGCGTATGTCGAGAAGCGAACCTGGAGCCGCAGTCGTGGAGAGAAGTCACAGCAACCAGGGCCTCTTCCAAGGCCGCCCGAAGCCCTGGACCTCAGCATGTCGACAACAGATCAGAACTACAAGACTAGATAAATATCAAGTCGTTCGTCCAAAGAAACCTCTCCGACGCCTAGTGGCAACCTCGAGACGCCGACTACAGTTAGCACGAGTACATTAATTAGGGTACCACCTCAGAATTGTTTCTGTTAAGTTTAATCTCGTGACAATATAACCAACCAGTAAACTGAAACACCGAATAACTACCTTAATGTTACCATGTTACTGCCAACCTTCAAGGCACCCTATAGTGTGTGCCTGGTAACCTTAACTGAGATCCTATGAACCATCCTGTATCACACAGGTGGGGAATAGCATCAAGTTAAATTGACGCCCATTATGGGACGTAGTTAAGTCTGTAGAAACCGAAACAATAATCAGACCATACCCGAGAAACAGGGTCTCACCCTTGCCGAATTATCTAGGTAGCCAGAATGTCCCAGACTTCGAGGAGTCTTGATAAACACCTCGTGGGGCCTAACATCCAATTCGCACTAGACGAGGCAAGTGTACTAGGCCGACAGAGTAGGGAGTACTATATACGGTGGGCAAAAAGTATGGAGGATATGCATATTAGCAAAACACAAGAGGGGAGGGATGCGAGAGCCAAAGAAACCCAAGAGAACCTCTGGACGAGGAATGGGGGAAGAGGAGATGAAAGTCCTCAACTAGAGCCATGCAGTGCTCCATTTTGTAGCGGGGCAGGACTATACATGGTCCAGTGCAGACTCTATTCCCAGCACTATTGTAATAGGTGTATCGGTTGGCCCCAGACATTCCGACTGATCGAAGGCGCCCAATACAACTGCCGGAAATGCCGAGAGCAACGAACGCGCCAAAACCAACGAGAAGGGGAACACTTTTCACCCCTGGACCGAACCCCTGCTAGCCACGTAGAACGCACGAAGAAATACTACTGCCCGAATTTTCAGGCAGACCCCATGAAGACACAGTGTATTTTATAAATAATTGTGAACACGAATTCAAGGCCGGTGGGATTCCTAATAAACAGTGGGTGCTGAAGGCACGAGAGCAGTTCAAAGGCGCCGCCCTTATCTGGTGGAACAAATATGGCGAGTTTGTGACGAGCTGGGAGCAATTCGCTACCCGCCTGAACAATAAGTTCGCAAAGGAGGAAGTACTTACAGCCTTAAGAACAGACTTGTACACACAAAAACATCAAAGGTAAGAGGAAGCCGAGATTTTTATTATGAGAAAATCGCAAATGTATTCCCGAATGCTCCCGAAAGTACCGAGGCCGAGGGAGTGCGTATCATCACAAAGTTATTGATACCAGCCATACGAAGCGCCCTTCAACACCCGCGGGCGACAGGAAAAGAGGAATTGGTAGAGAGAGTGAATGAAGCGGAGCAAGATTACGATGAACAGGAGAAAGCAAATGTTTCGACATGCCTGCCACCCACCCACGTTGCGCGAACGGCAGAGAATAGCAAACCCATTAGAAACGCAGAGGGACCATCATTGCCACTGAGATGTTGGTATTGCCCCAGGAGACACCTGCACCGTGACAACCCCAGAGTAAGAAACTGCATAGCAGCCACTAAGGAAAAAGACACTACGGCTGTCACCCTCGAAATAGGGAAGGAGAGCCACCAGGGTGGAAAGAGTGAGCTGGGAAATGCCGCCGCCGGGACACAGAGTCACCCATCGGTCCCGGCATAATTGAAAGGGCGGAACTTATTTTAACATTATGCGATCTGAGGCCAGGAACACACGCACCTCGGATCCAAGTCCGCATAAATAACCATAATCATAAGGCAGTCCTGGACACTGCTGCAACCGGCAATTTCATTAAAAGCTAGCTGCTATCTCCCGAACAGAAAAACCGGATAAAGAAACACTCCCGAATAATTCAAATGGCCAAGTCGGAGTCACGCCTGACCATAGACGGCATTATTACGTTACCAGTATTCAAGAAGGTGGAAACAGTTCAAACTGAATTAATTTGCGCACCACATTTAGTGGAAGAGATTATCCTCGGGCAACATTGGCTGAAAAGCCAAAATTGTATAATCGACTACGGACAACAGCACCTATATTTAGGCAAACAAGATAGGATGGCCATAAACTAGGAAGCCCCAATAAACACGCAAAAACCATAAGAAATCTCCAGTAAGGAGGTAAACCACCAACTGGGAGCTGACCAACTTTGGTCATTATTGCGGATACTCAACACTCACATAGCCGTATTCAAGCATACCGGCAGATTACATCAGACCACGGCCATAAAACATGAAATCTGGGTTAAAGATTCTCACCCCATCTACTGCCGCCCAGGACACACGTCTGCTTACAGCAGGAAAAAAAAAAATATTAGAGCAGGTAGCTGAGATGAAATCGCAAGGAATAGTGGAGCCAACTGACTCGCCATATAATGCTAGAGTGGTACTTGTGCCAAAGAAAGATGGCGAACTCCGTTTTTGTGTCAACTAGTAGGCCTTAAACGATATCACATACCTTATAGAACCCCCTACTATAAACCTGGCGAATATGCTCCGCGAACTAGAGGACGTAAGTGTATTCTCCACTCTAGACATGCGCAGTGGGTACTGGCAAATCCCGGTACACCCAGGGTCCAGGAAAATACGACGTTTACAACCCCAGAAGGCGAAACCCTTCAGTTTCACGTAATGCCCTTCGGGTTGAAGAATGCACCCGCTACTTTCCAACGACTGATGTCAGCAGTAATTTTGACAGGCTATAACAGCCAGTTTTGCATAGCGTACCTGGACGATGTCATAGTGTATTCACTTACATGGGAAGAACAACCGGTACACTTCCAAAAAGTCCTGGAGCGCTTTGAACTCAATGGACTTACGTGCCGACTGGAGAAGTGCCACTTCGGGAAGACCCGAGTAGAATACTTAGGGCACATAATTAGCCCAGATGGGAACTATCCAAAGCCAGAGAAAGTGAGAGAGATTGAGGAGGCCAGAGTACTAACTAACAGGAGACAATTGAAACGTTTTCTGGGGTTATGTAACAGGCTCCGAGAGGTTATAGCAGATGTCGCCCCCATTATGGCCCCTCCTCAACGAACTCCTACTCAAAACAACTGGCTTGAAGTGGACAAACAGACACGAAGAAGCATTCAGAATATTAAAGACGCAATATGGCGACATAACCATGCTATACCGGCCTATGCCAGAATTACCCCTAACTTTACAGACCGACGCAAGCGGAGCCGGAATGGGTGTTGTCCTATACCAGGAGCAGTCACAGAACCAGCTACGAATTATAGTATACGCTAGCACTATGCTAAGCTAGACCGTACGCCGCTACCACAGTAATGAGCAGGAGTGCTTGGCGGTTATTTGGGCAGTCTGCAAATACTGCTATTACCTTGAGAACCAACCATTCATTCTCAGAACTGATAATAAGGCCCTTACATGGCTGAAAACCAAGAGTAATGAAAACACAATATTGGGTAGGGCTGCCTTATTTGTAATGGAATTCTCATTCACCACCGAGCATTGTCCAGGCTCGAACAACGAGTTACCCCATGCCTTATCCCACCGACCACAGATGCCCAACAAGGAGACAGGAACCGACGACTGGGTGCGAATGCTACCCCCTCTCCACCAAAACTCCAACGGCTGGATGACGTGGAACTACAGCTAATAAAGTTCCACGAAAACAAAGATCTGTTACGAGACCAACAGCAGGCCGACCCCAAATTACAGGAGTTAATGAGGAGATATCCAGACCGGTACGAGGGAAGAGATGGCATAATCTGGGCGAGGCCGTACCAACAAACAGATCAATGGAAAATCTGGGCCCCCCACGAGCTACGAACCAGTATCTGTGAACACCACCATGATCACCCCCGCGCAGGACATCCGGGCTTTCACGAGACCTTAAGGGCTCTGACCACCAGATACACATGGCAAGGAATTAGTCGAGATGTAAGGGAATACGTCGCCAGGTGCCAGACTTGTTATGAATACAAGGCCTATCCTACACCGAAGATGCTATACACACCCCGTCGGCCAAAAACACCATGGACCCACATCGACGTCGATGCCATGGGCCCCTACCCACGCACACCCCGGGGTAAGAGATACCTCCTTGTCGTGACAGACCAGTTTTCCAGGTGGACAGAGGCGTTCCTGTTTGTTAGAATTTAAAAATGCATTTTGGGATAATTTGCATAGTCTGTGAACAACAGTTCAATAACTATAATAATAACAATCTATAATCTTGAGGGGAATATTGCACGAAAGCCGTATATGTAACAAATTACTGTCACAAGTTACTTTTTCAGATGGTGTGTCGAATTATTATGCACTACAAGAAAAATATTAATTTTGAAAGACTTACTACATTCTTAAATACTCACTGCCATTATTTTCGTCGGAGCACTGATGGCAGATTGGGAAATATAGCTTTTTTCTTATCTTCCATCTGTGTTCCCAGAGCAACAAAGGCAGTGAGTGAGCATCTAGTAATGTAATAAAGAGCCTGAAATTAACATACATATTTTGTAGTACCTAAACTTCCGATAAACGCTATTAAAAATAACTTACATGGAAATGTATTAAATATACTGCTTTTGTGCATCAAGCCGCTTTTAACATATATCTAATATATAAAATTCTCCCGTCACAGTGTTAGTCACTGAACTCCTCCGAAACGGCTGGACCGATTTTTATGAAATTTTTTATGTGTACTCGGTAGGTCTGAGAATAGATTTATATCTATTTTTTACACCCCTAAGTAATAAGGGTGGCCACCCCCAAACAAAAAAATTTATTGTTTGAACAAAATTTTTATTTTTTATTTTTTTATGATGTGGCATCAAA
>NQII01007922.1:0-41916 GCA_002778355.1 Clitarchus hookeri | reverse complement strand
TATATATATATATATATATAAATGGCAACCTAATTAAACTCATCAGACACATGTAAATTCTGTTATTGGACGCCGATGAGGCATTGCAAAGTGTGTTTATTAATATTTGTGCTAAGTGTTTATTAAGACAGTATTTGTGTATTCTGTAGGTTGTTGCTGTTATTTGACCTGTACACACAGAAATCTAATTCGGGTAACAAAATCAGCAACAAATACACAAAAAAATTAACCAAATAACATAATACAGTTTTCCTAAAATTATATAATATTTACTAATTATGCAGTGAGTTCCAAACATTGAGAAATATATATGGTATTCTAAACCACGCCTTAACAGATAGTGACAAGTAGGCAGGTAACATTAAACAGATACAAGCACATATTTAAATTCACATTTCCTGCTGTTCAACAACCTCAGTATAATCACCCACGACTGCATTATTTTGCAAGATAACCATACTGTACGGCCATTCCACAGCACCTCGCCCTGAAGAAGTAAGCAGTAAGCTGCTCCCGCCTCTGGCAAGCAGCATTGGCGAAATGTCTTTCCCTTGTTGGGATAATTCAACCAGTACTAGTGGGGTATGGTCACCCAGTCATGATCCAGGAATAACTGAACCATTCTGAGTGTCCTCGATATCTATGGTTATACAATTGTTTAATGTTGCCTTTTTCCTAATCCTTCACAAGTTTAATAACCACTTTCACCTGTTCAAGATCATATAACCTAAAGATGATAGGAAACTGGTTGGCCATGATACCAAAGGCGTTTTCGACTACCCTTCTAGCACGGAAATATCTGTAGTTGTACACCCTTTTCTTCATACAGTGATTGTCACGCCTTTCCCTCAATGGGAGAGCTACATCCCGAATTATCACACTGCTCTCTGAGAGATTAGGTGGTTTTGGTCTATGGCTGCCTGCAAGGCAGATTTAGCAAAAATATCCCCCCATCAGACTGACCACCATAACTCCCCACTTCAATGCAAGTGAAATTATAATTCTCGTCCACTAATGCAAGGAGTACTATGCTGAAACTTCTCTTGTTATTGTAGTAAAGAGATCGACAGTGTTTAGAATTCTTTATTACAATATGTTTGGCGTCTATAACTCCAACACAGTGAGGGAAGTTCCACTTGGTGTTGAATCCATTGGTGACCTGTTGCCACTCTGATATAACTTTTGGAAACTGCAGCCATATGGAAATAAAGAAGTTATGCAAATGTAATAATGTACGATACCTATGCTTCAGTCATTAGATGAGCCTGAAGAGCTAACACAAATGCACAAAGATGTCAGAGAAGAGGCAGGCAGTGGGAGCAAACCGCACAGACATTTCCAAGTAGGCCCAAATCATCTTCTTCGCGTCTTCCTCTGCATGCGCAAGGCAGGAATATGGATGTGACCCATCGATGAAACGCGCAAACTAAAGAGTGTGCGTGACATCTCCAGCACATGACACATTGAAGGCGGCCGTAGCCACTTTGAACGAAATAAGTGATATTGTAAACTCAAATGAATTTCCACTTTTCGGGCAACAAACAGGCATTCAGATGACCAAGCGTCTCATCCACAAAGCATTACTATTGCAACACGAAATGCAAACGTTACTAACTAGAGCTAGACTTAGTGAACTTCAGCCACCCTCACCCCATCCCACATACTCTCCCCTTAGGCTACCTGCCGCGACCTTTCCGAATATTTCTACAGTCTCCACTATCTATATGAACACTGTCAGATGGTCCACAAATGTACCAGGCCAGGAAGACCTCATTCATGGTGTTCCAGATGAACGTTTGTAGCCACTGACAACTTACCTTTCAAATTGGAGTGATCAAACACTCTAAGTTGGTAACACAATCTTGTATTGAGGTCTTTGTAACAAGTCAACATTAACAATGTACTGGATCATGTTGTTCCTGTGAAACAATAAAGATAATATTTTTAAAGTTAACTGACATCAATAATTCATTTTTTAATAAACATTTTACCCTAACAAAATCTTGCAATGATGAATATATAACATCCTGACTTCTGGTAGGAAGGTGCTCATGCTATTCTTTGGAACTCGGTACAGGTACTGGAGAGATGTCAGTGAGTCATCTGTATCGAGGAATCGTAAGACTACATTCACAATGGAGAGCCAAAAAAACTGGCATAGACATGCGTATGCAAATAACAGAGGTATGGAACCAATCAGAGTAACGCGATGCAGTCTCCAGTGCCTATATACGACACCAAGCGTCTGGCAAAGTTGCTAGATCGGTTACTGCTGCTACAATGGCAGGTTATCAAGATTTAAGTGAATTTGAACGTGGTGTTATAGTCGGCGCACGAGAGATGGGACATAGCATCTCTGAGGTAGCGATAAAATTTAGATTTTTGCGTAAGACCATTTCACGAGTGTACCGTGAATAACGGGGATCCGGTAAAACCTCAAATCTTTGACATCGCTGTGGCCGGAAAAAGATCGTGAACGAACGGGACAAACGACGACTGACGAGAATCATTAAACGTGACAGACGTGCAACCCTTTCTCAAATTGGTGAAGATTTCAATGTTGGGGCATCAACAAGTGCCAGCGTGCGAACTATTCAACGGACCATCATTGATTTGGGCTTTCGGAGCTGAAGGCCCACTCGTATACTGTTGTTGACTGCATGACACAAAGCTTTACGCCTCGTCTGGGCCCGGCAACAACACCATTGGACTGTTGATGACTGGAAACACGTTGCCTGGTCTGACGAGTTTCGTTTCCAATTGTATCGGGTGGATGGATGTGTACGGGTATGGAGACATCCTCATGAATCCATGGACCCTACATGTCAACAGGGAACTGTTCAAAATGGTGGATGCTGTGTCATGGTATGGTGCGTGTGCAGTTGGCGTGAAATGGGACCCCTGATACGTCTAGATACCACTCTGACCGATGACAGATACGTAAGCATCCTGTCCGATCACCTGCACCCATTCATGTCCATTGTGCATTCCGATGGACGTGGACAATTTCATCAGGACAGTGTGACACCCCACACGTTGAGAGTTACTACCGAGTGGCTCCAGGAACACTCTTCTGACTTTAGACACTTCCATTGGCCACCCAAATCACCAGACATGAACATTATTGAGCATATCTGGGATGTCTTGCAATGTGCTGTTCAGAAGAGATCTCCACTGCCTCGCACTCCTATGGATTTGTGTACTAACCTGCAGGATTCATGGTGTTAATTGCCTTCTGCATACCTTCAGACATTAGTCGTCGTCTTGCGGCACTTTTGCGTGCTCGCGGGGGCCCTACATGATATTAGGCAGGTGTACCAGTTTTTTGGCTATTCAGTGTAGTTTCAGTCCTGCAGAAATTGAATTTCTCATTGTAGTGTTTTTTTTTTTGTATCATGGATGCAATATACAAAACAAGAGGTGAGGAATCCTGGTACTTTTATAATTCGTCGTTTTACATTTCCCTTGTAGTGTTTTACAATATTTTTCATAGTACCATCTAACAAACATGACAAATTTCAGTATGCACTCTAAATTCATTTGAAATATAGTTACAAGTACTTGTAGCATAATGTACTTACCTTGACTTGGCCAGAAGTTCATTGAACTTGTGTTCATCAATTCGTAGGCAATTGAAGAAGAATTGAGGATCTTACAATGCCTAATCCCAATTCCATTATTATTTTTCTAATGTTCCTAGTTTATTCATGCGTACAATCCACTTTTGCACCAGCTCCTACCTCCTTTTTCTTCCTATATTCTACTCCTATTTTATCAATTCTTGAATGACATGTGTAAGGGTATGCACAACCTTCGCCATGTTTTCCACTACAGTATTGAAATGTCACGACACCACGACTTTTGGGACCTTTGCATGAGAACGGCTAGTGCCGTGGTAGTGAATGTCGCGACATCGTCGTGACATCGGTGTCGCGACGTCAGTGGCCTCGTGAGAATTTCTTAGATGAATGACGGGTTCAGCCAATCTGGATCATGCACGACGAAAATGGACCTCAAGAAACTTTAGAATAACAAACAATCGCGGGAAACGAAATAGGAAAAGAAAATAATTAATTTATGTAGAAGCTGTCTGAGTAATAACGCCATTTTTAATTAATATTGCTCATGATGTTAAGAACTCAGAAGCATTAAATTTCATTGTGTAGGAAACGTATCTAATAAATAAAATCTGAATTATGTAAATAAGTGAAAATAAATAACAACATTCTTTGCGTTTCTTCGTGTTGATTGACTGCATGGAAACACACCAGCAGTATCTCAATTTGATAATAATTCTTAAATAAAAATTCAGTTAGATCCTCCCAATAAAAATTTTTACAGTATAACACATTTTCGAAGACATTTATAATTATTTGGTCTAATATGTTTGATTAAAAAATTTTGATGGTCACATTTTGTGTAAAATTTTATTGTCAAATATGTTTTACGATGGTAGTGGAGTGCATAAATCCGCTGGTATCTCCCGACCGGAGTGGCAGATAGTGGAGGATAGTTCGTGCCAGTCAGTTTGGCGTATGAAAACTAATGAAAGGGGAGAGAGAGGGGGGAGCTCAGTCGAGGCGCACACGTCTAAACGACTCCGCGCTACAGAGATTAATGCTCTCCGACGGACCCTCGACGTGCCAGGAAGAATTCCATTTGTGGCGAGCTCTCATACCGCCATGTTAAGGCCGATTCACTTTGAAATCAACACGGAGCTCGTTACGTTTAACTTTGCCATTTCGTTATTGTCAGCGCAGCAGTGTTTTTACACTGGATTAAGAGCGACGCGAAGGTAAATTTTTCACGCGAGAAGTTGATCCCACCTGAACATGGCGTAAAGGTAACGTAGGTCTGGTCTGTCAGCTTAAAGGTACCTATTTTCCTTTCCGTGTTCATTTTTACTTCCAACAACTTTCGTTTGGTTTTTTTATTGTTAAAGGAAACTGTTGTGTGCGAAAATATTTCAGGACAAGTTGTGTTCAAACGCACTTTAGTTCAGAACCGCTTTCGTGATTGGAACATTTGAATTGTTACGCATCTTATCTGTCTGCCGACGAATCACGGACCGTCAGTATTTAAAAAAACTTAATTCTGATAGGCTCACTAATGTAACTGACTGTCCTCCCACAAAGGCAAGTGGGCAATAGTTAAATTAAGACTTCAAGCGTGAACATACGATATTAAAGTCTAGCATCCGCGTAAATCTTTTCGCAAAATACATATGCCTGTCTTTATTTTGTATAATGCCACGATTGCAACAGGCATCTAAGTTAATAATTTAGTTTATGTGTATGAAACGTTCTTGATTTAAAAAAATATTTCTGTTCAAATTGGCGTCAATTTGTGCATGAGATGAGGTTACTGTTGGCAAGTGAAAATGATTTGACGTTATAAGAATTGATCTTATATACGTTTAATAACAAATATACTCTTGTGTATAGTAACAATTTTTTCTGTTCCCAGATACAGCATATTTGGTAGTAAAACTTATACAACTTATCAAAGACAGGCCCTTCTCATCTCTAAGTGAACACAAGTACAATTTGATAACATTTTCGAAACAGAGTCAAAACCAAAGGAAATGTTTATTCTACACAAGTAAGGAACAAAACGCGATATCTTATGGGAGAGTTTAGCATTGGGAAAATTTTCTCCACAAAATGTGCTGGCGTTCCAAACAGGTAGATTTTAAGCTGGCGGTAAATGGAGTAATTATATTTATTTGTGTGTAAAAATTAGTTTTTAATCGAGTTATCAGATTTATTTACCTCAGCCACAATGTTAAGAATTTACGTTATAAGGTAACTATTTATTAGGCCTTTCAATGGTGTTTAGATGAGTAAAGAGTAAAAATACAAATGTGTTTGGCATTGGGCGTTTATAACAAAGCTTATTTCATTTTAAAGACGTTACAAATTTAAGTGCGAAATAAATAGAGCCGTCGTAAAAGTCACTTTGGAATTTTTTTCCTTAGTACCGTAAGAAAACTGCGTACGAAAGTTTTAAAAATAATTTTTTTATCACTTTACAAATTTTATTTTCAGTTAACATGTCATCGATATTTAAATTAAGTAATTCTGTAAGTCAACTTTTTTCTAAATACAGTTTACAACAGAATATAAAACATGTGAATATGCTGTATTTTATTCCCACTCTATTGCAAAGAACAATGCTTATTTATTATTCACGTAGGTTCTAACCTACTCCATATATAAATAATACACATAATATTTTTATTGTGGAAATTGCGATACTCCCACTTAACTCGGTGGCAAAAATTTCTACTTGCCGATCTAAAATTATTGAGCTTCCCAACCTGAATAGAATAAACCTAGGCAAATGTAAGATTACTTCAACTACATGTTGGGAAGATCAATGATAAAAGTTTGCCAAAGAGAACATCTTCGCCACTAGGTAAGCGCAAGTGTCGGAAAGGTACAAGATATTATATATTTTTTTCGTTAAAAAACCATGATTAATTTCAATAATCATAAATCAAATATAAAATAATTTCCAAAATAAATAGTATTTTTATTTTATTATTTATCTAGTAGGCCTATATAATTTTAATTAAAAGTTACCTTGTTGAACACTGCGAACCTAGCAGCGGAAAATTTCCCTATGCCGAACTCTCCCATAGGAAAGGTTCGTTTTGTACCTAACCTGAGTAGAATAAACCTTAGCGAAGGAGACGTAACTAGTTCCATGTTAAATTCAATTTTAATTGGCTTTCAGCACTCATTTTCTCCCCTCCATAGTCGTCCTCACCCAGCCTAGGGGAAGTTCGCCACATGGCTGCCGCCACAGAGANGGGGGTTCAGTACAGCCAGCGCGTCGTCGAGAGGATGTCATCCCGATTGTCGGCGATCCAATTTGCCGCGGTCAAGCACGGAGGCCAATGAGAGGCCAGGAGGGAGGGGGAAAGGGAAGAGGGAGTTCACACACAGTGGGGGTGGGGTAGTCGGTCATCGGCCAGTCATGAGCTGGGACTCTCTCTTTCAGGCCCGACGACCCTCGGCATCCGGCGGATGAATAGTTATGAGTTCCGCGTCGTCGTTCGTCGCCGCAAAATAACGCTGTGTGACCCGCGGCGGCTATACGGGATGCGGGACGTGGCGCGCGGACACAATAGGACAAGTTCTCCTCAGCCGGAGAATTAGAGGATGTGCCTCCAGCACGTCGCTGATAACGCCGCCGCCGAACAATTGACGACTTGCAGAAGCTCGGAGCGAAACATGCGATGACACTAAATCGATTGTCAATAATTGGTGCTATCTATTCCTTATTTCAGTCGACAGTAGAGTTTTGAAATATCTCCAGCAATATCATTAGTAACAAATTTGATGTTGCCACTATAATTTAGTAACATCAAATTACTAAAAATGTTATAGACAAGTAATAATATTTAGCTTCAGCTAAACGAAAACCTATAAAATATATATCGTTGTGGATACTGATATTGTAAATATCGCAAAATATTTTTGCGACTTTAACGTTTATCATGATAGTTTATTTTTTTCACAGTCTTAAAGTTTCAAGTGGAAACATTTTTTTTTTTTTTAACAATTAAGCAAGTATAATAACAATGGCTTATTTAATATGTTAAATTCAAGAGAGAAGTAAAGTTAAACAGTGAACCAGAATATTTTTGTTTATATTTCCACTTTAAATTTCAAACTTTAAAAAACTTATAGATACGTGCGGTAATGATTTTTGCTGAAACCAGTGTATGATTCACTTACGTTGTTAAAGCTCACTATTAATATACCTCTCTAAAAGTATAAAGAATGCAAAATATTTCAATTTCAGGAATTTTATGAAAAGGAATTTTGACTTAAATTTGCCTGCTAAGAGATTAAAATAACTTTAATTTAAATTACTCTGATTTGAATGGTTCAAAATTGAAACGTCATTTAGTATTTATTTCTATCGCTCAACTCTTAGGGGAATTCAAGAGTTTAATAACATTTTTTTTTTNTTGAAACGTCATTTAGTATTTATTTCTATCGCTCAACTCTTAGGGGAATTCAAGAGTTTAATAACATTTTTTTTTTTAATTTTACCATACTACGTATTTATTAATTGTAATATAAAATAATAGTCCAAAAGTCATTTTGAGAATTGAACAAAATATACAAACAAAAATAGCTTTAAGTATTTTAAATTCATAATATTTTCGAAATTGAATGAAGTCAATACTACGGCTACAGCTCAAAATAAAGGTGTGTGTGTTACTATAATGACATCAGTAATATTTCGTTAGTTTTTATATGGTTAGTCCGTTATCAATTTTATGTTTATATATAATCTGTAAAGGCAAGATAGCTTTAAGTTTAACCTTAATCGCAGATAAACGAACGCAGCTTCGCATCGGTTGTCAAAGAAATTGTTGACATGACACCCCCTTGACATCAAGTAAACTCTTTAACTGAAACTAAACTTTGTGTTAAAACAATTGTTTGAAGATTGTAAAAAAATAATATTGTAATATTAAACGCTTACAATTTATATGAAAAAGCATTGCGAATGTTATTAAAAAAATTATTTGGGACTTTTTACAAATTAATATTGATATATTGTCACGGAACAATAAAAAATATCCTCAAAATACAGGAGAAACATTATTGAGACTTGGAAAGCCTCAATCTCTGCAGAATTGCAAAGCTTGCTGGCCTTCGTATCTAAAGGATAGCGGTAACGCAAGCTTAGCCGAAATGAGAATAAATGAATGTTCCGTCGATATGGAATGCGACCCAACAACCCCACAATTCATAACTCAATAGTCTATAAAGTGGAGATGGTTATTTCCCCTCGCCCTTTCTCATCATTCCGAAGAGCATTTCCCATCCGCGGGTACCAGGCGCTCGAGTTTAACCAGATCCCCTGCTCTCGGCACGAAGTCGCTCCGCAAAAGAAAGGAGAAACAGAAACGGCGACATTGACCCCCAAATGTGCGGGTTATAACGGTAGCATTGACCTCGGAGCATACAGTGCGAGCTTCGCCCCTCAGCAGGAACTGGGGTCAATAACTTGGTAACTACTCTTGCCATGAACTTGTAGGGACCGCGGAGGTTTGGGAGATGAACTCTAAAAGTCCGTCGTTGGATGGTCTACGACGAGAGTGGCTCGTGTCATTACGCCAGCTCCCGCGAAATAGCTGCCGTGACGAGGGCAAATAGCAAGGGGGCTGTCGAATTTCGCACTCGGCCACGCCAAGCCTAACCGCACTTACGCACCAGCCCCCTCCGTCCCCCCTCCAGCATCTAAGACCCCAAACCACGAATAAAAAGTTCGAAGTGTGGAATATTTACCAAAATGGGACAAAGGATGCCATTCAGCGGGGAAAAGACGTTCATTTTTTTTTAAAATATAAATTCAGAGTCCGGACACGTACGTCTAAAAGGATGCTCTCATAATTGAGATGCCGACCATTTCCACATTGGTAAACATTAGTGTGTTTCTTGCCCTCAAGAATGTTGAATGGAAAGGGGAAGGGGAACAGAGAACTTGTGAGCCTTTTCGAAATATACTGCGTGTGTATGCGTGATCCAAACACAAATCACGCAAATATTGACTCCAAATAGGTGTGATCAAATTGTCTACACAAAAATATTCGTTGTTTATTAAGGGCGAATCTGGTAGCTTTTACTGCAGTTAATTTGTGCCCAGACCTACAAGGCTATCTCAAAAATGTGTGGGGGAAAATTCTTATGTTAAAGCAAGGTGGTTGTGAATTAATTTTTGGAAGATTAAAAACGTCATTTGTAAAATCAGCTTCGGCGCTCTGTGAAGGGGGATTAGAAGACTCATCACCCATTTCTAGGGCATTTGCCGAGAGTGGATTTATTTTTAAGGAAAAGAGAATGTGTTTTACCGATCATATGAAACAGCTATATTAATATAACATCTTTATGTGCGGGTTTTCCTATGTCCACTGAACCGAGAATGTTTTCAAAAGTTCTGCCTTACGCCCTTGATAAGAAAAATTTTGACGTTATAGTATACACCTGAATATTGGGGATAGTAAACATTAACTGAAATAAATTATTACACTTAGGTAAGTTGAGCCGTTTAGTTTTAAGGATGAAAACAAGTATGCTATATCATTAAATATGTGTATATGCGCATTTATGTATACAATACAGTACGGTATACAAGGTGTTTTTGAATAACATGTCGAAATTCAAACCACAGCATCTATGTACTAACATAAATTAACAGTTTTAGTAAAAAAAAATTTTGAAAGATGAACTAGTATTTTTTATTTTAAGTTGAAAGTAGCAAAACAACGCAGTGTGTTCGCAGCTGTAACGCAAGTTGCATATCACGAAGGCAAACGGAACTGGCGTGTCATGAGGAGAGCGCCTGTAAATAGGGCACCATAAACACGAGGAACGTGGGCGCCGCTAGTTGTTGCTTGTTAGAACACGTATGCCAAACAACATTCAAATGGAAGATTAGCAACTGAGTAGTAAAGGATACCAGAAGTGTTTGCATTTTATTTGCCGCATGGTGCGCCAATTTCATTCGCCTTCGTGGTATGCAACGTAATGCATAAGCAGTTACGTATAGTTGCGGACTCCATGCGCTGTTTTGCTTTATTCCAACTTAAATATAAAAATATTACATCACCTTTCCAAAAACTTTGTTACACGGATTCTTTGTTTATATTAGCCCATAGATGCTGTTGTTTGAATTTCTATATATTATTAAAAAAATGCCTTGTATACTGTACACGGTAAGACTGGATTACTGTCGCCATCAAAATGTTTGGTCGCTGAAAATCGATTCTTTGCTCAAAATACATCGCACAATTTGTTGATTAATTGTCAGGATATGTTTGATATCAATAAAAATTGTTTAACATACAGAAATAACAAAATATTTGTTTGGCATAAACGAAATGGTTTGAACTAAATTATTTAACTTTGTGAACAAATGTGATTCTTTTAAATTATCTGAGGCTTAGTTGTAAAATCAAAATATCGTTTGACTAAAACAAACGCCACGCAAAAATATATTATTTTTTATATTGAACCATTTTTTTTAGATGTAACTCGTGACTTCATTCAGAGATATTTAATGTATTGGCTCTAAAATGTTTGGCGAAATGTACCTCCAGAAACTAATGTGTATGTCCTGGGGAATGCCAAACATTTCAACAGGCCTACGTCTCTAAGTAATATCCAAGTTAGTCTGCAGTGCGGAGTTAGAGGTGATGCAACGATTCCGACGCCTGACTGAACCAAAATAATGTAATAATTTTTTTAATACGGCTTGGAGTAAGATTGTCACATAAGTGTTACCGTAATTATAGTAACCTGTTTTGGTATGACACATAAAATTAGGGTTTTAATAACCGTATTATTATTCTAATTTTAGATCGTTCTGTTACGGAAACAGATCGTTTATAATGGAATATCACATGTGAAGTTTTAAGTGCAGTCTGCTTTTTCGTATAATGCATCAAATGTAACCCTCTGAAGTTATTTTTAATACAGTACCTCAAATTATGTGGTTTTCGTCATTTTAATTATTGTTCAGACTAAAATAATAAATCCTGTAAAGCAAGCACATAGGCTATATAATGTTCAAGCTTGCCTTCGCACATAGTGAGTACTACTGGGCAAGTTAATTGGCAGCAAAGGTGTACCCGATACCTTCCGGCCAAAGTGGGCAGTCTGGCGATAGTAGGTTGTTGTTTGATGAAAATGATGCTCGGGCAGCTGATGTTTCATCTAGTGGCTCACCGGTTGCTCGAGGAGCAGATATATTTGAGGTGTGTTCTCGCTTCCATAGTAGTGGCCAATTTTTTTTCGGAAGGAAGACATTTCCATTGCTAAGATACAGAGCTGCTTTAAGTCGTACACAAACTGACTCCTCCAAGGTGTTAGTACTCAAATATATTCTTTTCTCGCTCCGCTAATACGCACGTAGCTTCGCACATTTACGAAAATTTAATAACTTATGTTTTCTGTGTGATGTTTTAAGGAAAAAATACTAATTTACCATTTTAAAAAATAAACAACACCTCTACTTTAAACTATGGTATGTTTTCCGCAGCTACATACATACTTAAAAATATACAGAATATGAGTAAAAGTTCAATTTCACCAAAACTAAGGTACTTTTATGTTTACAGAGGTATAAAACTCTTTTGATACATTACATGTTAGAAAACAACCAATCACGCCATACAAGGCGGGATTTTTCGACGGTTTGATTTAAAATGTGTTAATAAACGGCTAATAGAATATACCATATGGTGTAAAATTAATTATATAAAATATTCAAATATAATATTTTAGGTTTTGTAATTATGAATTTCTATTAATTTCCCATTAAATGTTTTCAATCGCAACCACGCAAATAATAAAGTTTGAAAGGTTTGAGAAAACAAAGAAACCTTTGTGAGACGACATGTAGCAGACCCACATTCAATTATCACATTTCTGCCTTTTGTTGATGGGATTTCTTCGGGGGTGTTTCAGCTGTGCGTGTTGCATAAGCTGGAACTAGCAGGGTCAGTCTGTGTAAACTATAGATTTTTAGATATAAAGGTATTGTAAACTTGAGTTCAGAGTGTCTCTCTTACTGATCACGTGTACCAGCTAAAAGCTTTATTATTTGCAGACAATGTTGACAGGTTGGGTGCAGCGTTTGTCCAAAGCAACCCTCTTGCAAATGTTGGAAGATGCAGGGGAGGAGGTTAAAGATAATGAGTAATTTGAGCAGCTATTTGTAAAGGCCCTTGGGATGGTGAAGAAAGGAGCCTAGGTGGACCTTGAAACAAAGGGTGAAACCAAACTTTTTATGCAACAAGTTCATAAATTACCTCCTGAATTAGTTAGTGGCTAAGGTGCCAGAATAAAAAGAGACCAATTTAAATTTTTTTTCAGATTTTTTCGTCAAATTAAATCGTGTCTTAGCATTTGAGCTTTGCTCTAGACAGACTATTTATGCTGTTGCTATTTTTAAGGCGCCCAATTTATTTCAATTAATTTTTGTGGGGCTGTAAAGGAAATTTGAGACATACAACGGTTAACTTGTGCCGGTCTGAATCATTTCTCGTCAGACCATGCTGTGTTGCGCATGACGATGCAACTAATGGAAAGATATCAGCAAATTGGGCAGACAATGCTGTGCAGACAATGCAGTAGTTTGTGAGCGAATTATTGGTATTGGTGGAAGTGTTAGGTCTCCCATATAGTGAAGAGTATTTCACGGAAATAATGTTTCATAATCTGCTGCCTGGTTATAGTCGTTTTTTTATGTTTTTAGAACAACCTAAGTCTTTAGCGCAGTTGCTTGAGATTGTGACTCGTGTGGAAAAGACTGTTCGAGACTGAGCTGAAAGTACAAATCTTAAGGCTATGGGATGACTGCTGTGGATGTTATCCTTTTGGAAGAAGATTGTTTTTTGGGACTGTCAGTGATGCAGTCTTCACTCCAGTTTTCCCTGAAAGACTAACCATTTTGAAGAGATCCTAGAGGATGGAGGCTGAGTTTCTGATGGCCCTCAGCTTCAAGGGAGGGAGGATGAGACGATATGTTTACGTCGTTTCGTATCCAAGATCTCCAATTCCCTATTAAAAGTAAGTCGCCTTACGTATTTTTGCCTGACCGTTATTAAATTCAGCTGTGGATGGTTTTTCCTACCTTTGGAAAATAGTTTGGAACAGTTCTGGAAGACCACGATGTATGCTGCCTCGTCTAATTTTAAAAATACGTAGCAGATTCGGCACCCGACGTCAAGGGGGTCTTCGAAGCAGCAACTTAGTGGCCGCCTCAGCGTCAGAAATAAAACTAACGAAAGCGCCCGTGTTTCCAGGCCGGCCAGACGAAAGACTGACGTGCCTCACTATTATTGGTTTTGCCAAGAGTTGTAGGCTGAAGAGAGAAAATGCTCACTACATTAAATAAAAGACTGTAGCCGTGTGTAGTTCTGGCCCTATATTTCAAAATACAATTTTCCTATTGGTTAAAATTAAATGTACCGGTTTATAAGCTGAATACCCAGTTGCCAAATCTATTAATTGTGAAGTAGTAGTTCGAGGGGTGAGGAAAGGGTTTTTAATTAAATAGGCATGCATTATTTGAGCTAGTGTGCTTGGTTCTCAGACACTAGAAGTGTTCACAATAGAGATAAGTATTTTAATATTTGGGGTCTTTAAAAATAATAAAAAATTGTAAAAGTAAGAGAGAAATTTTTTTACTCATACGCTTTGGCCATAATGTCTTTAAATGCTAATAAATTGAAGTTTTTAAAAAGTAACGATAACTTAGAGCTTGAAAATTTTGGGGATGGTAATTTGAAAACATAACAAAGTAATGTAATGCTGTGAGATCGTATAAATGATTATAAATTTTGTTTTATAAATTTTGATAGCTTATTGGCTAAATATTTTATCTATATTTTTATATGTCGCTTTTCGTAAAAAATTTCAAAATATTCTATTAAATGTTTGGTACAAAAGTAGTTATATAAAATATTCAAGAAATATATTTCATGTATTGTAATTATGAATTTTTTAATTTCCCATTAAATGTTTACAGTTGCGACCACGCAAATAATAAAGTTTGAAAGGTTTAAGAAAACTGTTCTGGCACCTTTGTGAGAGGACATGATGCAGACCAACATTAAATGATCACCTTTCTGACTTATACCGATTGGGTTTCTTCGGGGTGTTTCCCTACATGGTTGCTGAATTAAAGGTTTGTCCTCGTAATGGCAAATGCATGTGTGCAGTCAGATGTGTATACCCCATCGCAGGCTTCAGTACTGTAACCTCGTAATAATAACCAGTTGCCTACTATTAGGACAATGGAATGAACATGCCAATGAAGACGGTAGCATAAAGACAACAGAATTAAAGTGTGCATATCCACTGCGTAGTAACCAGTTATATGTCGTATCGTTTAACGGCCGTTTTTCTATCACAACTGTCATAGCCACGTTGCTTTGACCAAGGTTACCAAAACGTTTACATAATAGTGGCTCTGAGATATTAGCACATTTCTCTCACCAGGCTGTGGGATTTTTTTCTATGGGGGTACATAAAGGATCAAGTGTTTCGTCCACCATAGGCGGCTAACATTGACGACCTCAAAACGAGAATTACGGGCGCCATTCAAACCGTAACACCCGACATGCTGACAAGAGCGTAGAACGAGTTTGATTATCGCGTAGATGTCGTTAGGGCCGCTCGTGGTGGTCACATTGAACATTTATGAATGTATGGTAAACAAACTTCACGGTTCCACGGTTCATTTGATTGGTCAATTAAGGTTTTAGGCTGTTTGGTTATGATATTATAGAACTTCAAAGTTGGGGTATTCTTATATACTCAACCTGTATAGTCCGGATTAATATTCATAAAAACGAAGTTTTCGTGTAACAATGCCGCGTAACTGTTTGAAGACACGATTTTTGGTAGTAAGTATGGCTATTCGCAAGCCAATTTTGAGGAAATTCTCAGATTGCAATAATATGTCTATCGCATTTTTAATGTGCGGGCGGTACGAAAAAAAATTCTCAAAATAAATCGTAAAATGTAACAACTCTAACGCCAATTTAAAGACTGATAATTCCCATTCACGGATTATTTATTCACACGCCTTGATAATAAATATAGTGTAGTTTCCAGAAAATCAAACATGTTCGTGCCACTCTCCTGTATATTTAATAATATTACCGCTATGGTTAAGAAATGCATTCTGAAAATTATCGTAGTACTTCCTCTAAAGAAATAGATAAATGGTCACAGTGTTAGCAAATAAGTGGCATGCAAGTGCACTAGTGATGAGTATGAAATACGATTGGTAAGATAAAAATCTGATTTATTTAAGTCTGTTTCAATTCTGACAACAATATGTTAAGAAAATGATACAGAAATATGTGACGAAATAAAAAAGTGCTTAAAATTTTATGATATGCCCAAATACAACAAAAATATTTTCATTTGTGTAATTGCATTATTACCGTGAGTGTTTCGAATATGCATATAAAATTATTTTATTCTATTATTAAAGTAATTTTGTTGAAATTGTTCATCGAATATTTCTTTGATATTTGAAATCCCTAACTTAAAATTCCAAAGGAGCATTATGGGAACGACTCGAATCCAACTTCAATTNGTTTGATTATCGCGTAGATGTCGTTCGGGCCGCTCGTGGTGGTCACATTGAATATTTATGAATGTATGGTAAACAATCTTCACGGTTCCACGGTTCATTTGATTGGTCAATCAAGGTTTTAGGCTGTTTGGTTATGATATTATAGACCTTCAAAGTTGGGGTATTCTTATATACTCAACCTGTATAGTCCGGATTGATATTCATAAAAACGAAGTTTTCGTGTAACAATGCCGCGTAACTGTTTGAAGACACGATTTTTGGTAGTAAGTATGGCTATTCGCAAGCCAATTTTGAGGAAATTCTCAGATTGCAATAATATGTCTATCGCATTTTTAATGTGCGGGCGGTACGAAAAAAAATTCTCAAAATAAATCGTAAAATGTAACAACTCTAACGCCAATTTAAAGACTGATAATTCCCATTCACGGATTATTTATTCACACGCCTTGATAATAAATATAGTGTAGTTTCCAGAAAATCAAACATGTTCGTGCCACTCTCCTGTATATTTAATAATATTACCGCTATGGTTAAGAAATGCATTCTGAAAATTATCGTAGTACTTCCTCTAAAGAAATAGATAAATGGTCACAGTGTTAGCAAATAAGTGGCATGCAAGTGCACTAGTGATGAGTATGAAATACGATTGGTAAGATAAAAATCAGATTTATTTAAGTCTGTTTCAATTCTGACAACAATATGTTAAGAAAATGATACAGAAATATGTGACGAAATAAAAAAGTGCTTAAAATGTTATTATATGCCCAAATACAACAAAAATATTTTCATTTGTGTAATTGCATTATTACCGTGAGTGTTTCGAATATGCATATAAAATTATTTTATTATATTATTAAAGTAATTTTGTTGAAATTGTTCATCGAATATTCTTTGATATTTGAAATCCCTAACTTAAAATTCCAAAGGAGCATTATGGGAACGACTCGAATCCAACTTCAATTNATTCTTTGATATTTGAAATCCCTAACTTAAAATTCCAAAGGAGCATTATGGGAACGACTCGAATCCAACTTCAATTATCGACGTAGCCTACTGTACCATTGAAAATAACTGCTTTGTTGAGAGTATATGCACTTCGCAGGCTTTCGGAGCCATAGTCCGAACGCGCTTGTGATTTGAATTAGTGACGACCCATAAAGTTTTGTCTTTGACTTCACAACATAAAACTTTCACTTTCTATGATTCCCATTCAAGCTGCGCAATTGAGCAAGGTGGTTCACTTCCGTACACTATCGTGTTGTGACGGTTAAACTTCGAAATAAGTGGAACGTTGCTTCGTCGCTGAATATCAAATATGTAGCAAAACCATCGTTCTCCAATGCCTCCTGCATTCTAATGCAAAATTCCAATCACTGCCCACAATCTTCTGGCTGACTACAGGCATATCATCTTCCGACAAGACAGGGCGCCCCCCCCCCCTTCCCAATTAGAATGGGAACATCAATATTCGTCATTACCTAAATGATGAATTTCCGCATCGCTGAATTGGGCTTGTTGGTTAGGATGACGTATCTCTGTTCGCGTGGCCCTCCAGGTCTCCTGAGTTGACGCCGTGGGACTTATTCCTTTAAGAAGGATCAGTCCACGCTATCTTAGATCTATGAAATTTTCGCTGTAACTTATGCCACAGATTTTATATTTTATTTTAGGGTGTCGACAAGGCATACGGTATTGTTTGCACATGTTCTAAAATATGTATTACTTTACTATTCTTAATAGTATGATGATTTCTGTATCCGCCGGCAAGAAAAATTTACTTATTCCTTGTCAGCAGTCCCTAGACAAAAATTAATAAAACCTGTAGAGGTGCAATACTTTGATAAAGTTTTAGAAGCTATTATTTATCCCATGTCATGCAAATAATTTCGTTAAACATTCTTACATGGAACTTATTGAAAAAATATTGAAAACTCAAGTTTGTGACGACTATTTTCCGTTGATGACCGTGTTTACGTCCCAAAACAATGCCAGCCTAACGCTGGCAGAACTAGAGGAACGCATCACGGCTGCTGTGATATTCACTGTTGGCGAAATGCACAGAAGGTATGGGCAGAACTTGACTATCACTCGAACGTGTTTTGTGTGACCAAGGGCGCACACACAGAACGTTTATAGGGTGTGAGAATAACTTGGTGAGTTTCCACTTCTTTTCATTCAACAATTTAAGTCGTACAGCATTTTGAAACAATATGAATAATTTATCTTAGGCCTTTATAAAGAGGTACTATATTGTTATACATTTTTGGGACCCTTTTTCCAAGAGCTTTCAGTTGATGTTCGTGTTACTAGGGTCTGAAAAAAGCACTCCGACATTATGGTGGCTAACGTTTGCCATATTAAGCTGTCTGGGCTCTAGCGTAAAACTTATGAACACTAATATACGCTATTTGCTTAAAGTATCCGGGCACCCACGCAAAACTGTCCTATCAGTGTCCCTCGGATATACGGGTTGGCCCACACTTAGATTTTATTATAGCTCTAACCCTGCGGATAGGACTGTCAACCAGGTGTCGGAACATCTCTGGAGGAATGGCCGACTATTCTTACTGAAGCGCTGTAGCAAGAGTAGTATGTGATGTTGCTATTCGGACTCTTACGCGCAGTTACCATTTCAATTCATCGCAGAGGTGATCGACGGGATCGAGGTTGGGGTTCTGGGTTGGCCAGTCTATTTTCGGAACTCTAGTGTCTACAAACCTTTCACGAAGAGACCGTGCTCTTTATGACAGGGAGCACTGTCATGATGAAACACGCAGTTATCATCTCCGAACATGTATTCTACTGTAGACAACATTCAGTCGGCTAAAGTGTCCTCGTAATACGAGAGTACCAAGTCCTTTCCATGAAAAACACCCTTACACTGCCGCCCCACCTCCGCCGAATTTCACCGTGGCACTACACAGGCCAGCATGTAGCGTTCACTTGGCATCCGCCACACCCAAATCCTCTCATCGGACTGTCACGTGAAAGAGTGTGATCCATCACTCCAAATCACGCGTCTGCAGTCATCCACATTCCAAAGGCGGCGCTTTTTACACCACCGAATACAGTGCTTCGCGTCCACAGGCAAAATGTGCGATTTATGGGCAGATGCCTAAGCTTTGAACCCTAGTCTTCGTAACTCCCGGCGCACGGTGATGTGGTGCTAGTTGCACAATTTGTGGCACTGCGGAATTCACGGATGATGGTATCACACTGTGATATGCGATGTGCCCGTAACACCTTCTTCAATGTTCGACGTTACCTCTCGGTATAAACGTGTAGCCTACTCGGCAGTAGTTTTGTTGTGGTTGTGGCTTCCTGTTTTCACTTCACAATGACATTGCCGGCGGTCGACTTGAACAGCTTGAGAAGGACGGAAAAAGCAGTGTCGGATTGCTTACTAATTTGGCAACCAATAACTACACCATGTTCGATTTCACAGATTTCTTTTGCTCCACATATTCTGCTGGTATCGCGTAATTATTACCAACATCGAAACCTCTGACTCGTTTTATAGAGGCAGCGGTGGTCGTATTGACATCTAGGCGCGAGTTTACATTTACAGAGTGGTGTCCGGATACTTTTGGTCAGATAGTGTACATACGCGCGAAGGCATTGCTCTCCTTTTGGGTTCGACATAGCTGGGTAAAAAAAAACACATTCAAACTAATAAATTGGCATACAAATTACTAAAAGTTAATTAAGGGAGAGTGTGTTGGAAGGAAGTGTCATGGGTGAGGAAATGAAGTAGCACTATTTTGCAATGCCATAAAATAAAACACGAAGCTATTTGAAAATATTATTTGTTGAATACATATATAATGTATTTAACTATTATAACTCCAAAAAGGAGTAAATNGAAGCTATTTGAAAATATTATTTGTTGAATACATATATAATGTATTTAACTATTATAACTCCAAAAAGGAGTAAATGTTATTGAATTACATGCCTTTATTTTATCTGCAAGTGATTCAGTATTTTGTGTTACTAAACTACATCATTGTTTAATATAACTGTGAATGTCACGCTCACTAACGATATTACTACACAGTTTTGTGCTTAAACCAATAACTCATGGTGTAAAAAATGGTATATTATTTAATGCGCTATTGATAAAAATAATAACTTCAAATNGCTTAAACCAATAACTCATGGTGTAAAAAATGGTATATTATTTAATGCGCTATTGATAAAAATAATAACTTCAAATAATATACGTAAGGTGGTTTATGTATTTTTTCCTTACTTCCAAGCAGGTAACAGCCAGTTCTATTTTATATTAAATCCTAAATTAGATATACGGCATAAGATACACGAGTTGGATAAAATCTCTGGTAGCTGTGCAGTTGTTAAGTTACTTAAGGAATAAATTTATTTAGTCATTCTGACGTGATTCTTAAATATTCATAACTACTGTTCCTAAAGTAACTGCTAAAAATAATAACTACATTAATTGTTTTCAAAGTAGTTCATTGCCAATGAAAAATGAAGGCAACGAGCGCAGTTAGGTGTAGATGAAAATTTGTTGTGTCGTGATAGCACTCTGGGATAATTCGGGATGAAAGGTACTTAATGGCGTCATTACCGCGGACTAAGTGGAGACAAGGACTGAAATTTTAAAGGGATGTTGGGGACACAGGGGAGATATAAGATAACANTTACCGCGGACTAAGTGGAGACAAGGACTGAAATTTTAAAGGGATGTTGGGGACACAGGGGAGATATAAGATAACATTTTTTTCCCCTTACTGCTTTCTTCCTATTTCCTTCCGTAAAGTCGTCCAACCAGTGGGGAAAAAATATATAGCTATTTCAACCGAAATNCCTGCTTTCTTCCTATTTCCTTCCGTAAAGTCGTCCAACCAGTGGGGAAAAAATATATAGCTATTTCAACCGAAATTTTTTTTAACCATCAAACTGCAGCTTTTTACATGTGGCCGCTCGTTTTGTTCCCGTCCCCCCTCGAGCGCACGTTGGTATCACTGGTAACTGGAGAAGGGGTGGCAGTGGTGGGGAGTGAAGCGGAGAGATGTGGGCGGTTCTTAACATCGGGGTCTTGAGACCCTATAAGGATTGAGCAGCACCGGAATGCAAGGGCGGGGAATNATGTGGGCGGTTCTTAACATCGGGGTCTTGAGACCCTATAAGGATTGAGCAGCACCGGAATGCAAGGGCGGGGAATCAGGATACCCCCCGAGAAAACCCGCCGACCAGCGGCATCATCCGGCACGATTCCCAAATGCGAAAATCCGGAAGCGACCCCGCCGGAAATCTAACCCGGTTCGCCTAGACAGGAGGCTTATAGTCTAGCCACTATACCACCCCTCCCCAAGATAAGGCAGAGACTACAAACAGTGGCGCCACATAACACAAACGCGTGGCACGATAAGACTATCGTAACTTGTGCCACTCCCATCCTNGACTACAAACAGTGGCGCCACATAACACAAACGCGTGGCACGATAAGACTATCGTAACTTGTGCCACTCCCATCCTTCGAAGATTGAATGTCTCGGATTGTCGCTGCGGTCATCGCCACCCCTACCCCCTGACACTTCAGTGCGACACTCGTGGGGTGGAAAACCAAATATTTGTGCGCCGGGTTGGCTCAGCTATATAAGCAGCGGCGTGACTGAGTCAGCAGTCTGGAGACTTGTATGACCATTAGCTTCAGATGTGCGGAACCATCGAACGACGAGCAACGACTCAGGGACCAGCGAGTGTAGTCTGCGGGCATCGGAAGAGAAGAGAGGGCGATGTATCCTTTAATTTCTAGTTAGCGGGTAGCAAATGTTAGTAATTGCGCTACGCCTCAGGGCAATTTTTATACAATCTTGTAATTTATAAGTAGGCACCANGGGTAGCAAATGTTAGTAATTGCGCTACGCCTCAGGGCAATTTTTATACAATCTTGTAATTTATAAGTAGGCACCACGATCGTCTTTTTGCGCAGTAAAACATGATTTATTAAACACGAGAATGAAAATTTGTCACTGGAATATGCACCACAACACATTCTGCACTTTGCCGAGTCAGAATATTTTTACCACGCCAATTGTCGTTTGATGTTGCTTAGTCACCGATAAACTNGGGTAGCAAATGTTAGTAATTGCGCTACGCCTCAGGGCAATTTTTATACAATCTTGTAATTTATAAGTAGGCACCAAGATCGTCTTTTTGCGCAGTAAAACATGATTTATTAAACACGAGAATGAAAATTTGTCACTGGAACATGCACCACAACAAATTCTGCACTTTGCCGAGTCAGAATATTTTTNATTCTGCACTTTGCCGAGTCAGAATATTTTTACCACGCCAATTGTCGTTTGATGTTGCTTAGTCACCGATAAACTAACCAAGTTATTTGCGAAGTCTGCTATTACGGAACGTTACTCACAAAATCGTATTTACATAAAGTATACAACTAACAAAAATGAACACATGAAACTTTTATTGTTATTGAATTGTCCAAAGTCATGATAAAAAGAAAGTAATTTACCCACTTGAACTTTCAAGAACAATTTTTGCGTCACTCTCAAAATACTGCCGTGGCAGTTCAAGGTAATATCATATGTCTTTGCAAGATGTACAGGTGGTAACTTCACCCTATAAAGTTGTTGGCATCAGCTGACTATAACATTAAGGTATAAGAGACTAACATGCGTTTGCTATACATACACATAAATGCAGCATTTGAATAAAGGGTCCTAGTTAAGAAAAGTTCTTATTGTTATTTACGTGTTTACAACTCTAAGTTTTTGACGATAGAATATATAATAAATCGATATTTATATAGACTTCAGGATTAATGAGTGTGCTGTTAAGAAGAAAAAAGTTATTTAAAGTCCATCAAGAATTCTTACGAACAAGCCTAAAAGAAACAAAGAACAATNGCTGTTAAGAAGAAAAAAGTTATTTAAAGTCCATCAAGAATTCTTACGAACAAGCCTAAAAGAAACAAAGAACAATTGCTTACTGAATACTGATAAAGACCCAATCCATATCGTACTGCTAGCCAAACGATAGTAGTGCAATAATTTAAAACATCGATGCTGAAAGGCAGAGCACTTCTCGGCCAGAAATATTTGGGTAAATAATTTACTGTGTGGTATTTTTTATTGAAATGACGTGACTGTCATATGGTAGAGCAAGTCCTGTCAATTTATTGATGATATTATTTTAGGAAATTAAGTTTCGCGCAATTGCACAGACACTAACGTTTTTGCATAGTTTATTAATTTGTTTTTAATGGTATGTTAATATTAATTTTTTATGAGAATAGCAAGGAACTTGGTTATTATTTAGCTTTATTCAGGTTTACCAGCGAGTCCAATATTTTTCATATCTATCCAGTGAAAATTTTCATAACTTGCTGAGAATTTTTGATTACTTAACGTTTTGATGCTGCAGCATTTCAGAGAGCAGCCGCCCTCAACAACACAACAGGTGGTACGAGAGAAACTATGAAAAAACAGATCGAAAACGTTCTCAATCGTTTGCATGTGACACATCTTGGTCTCATTTTACCTCGGCATACTACACGTGTTGCATGGAAGTTACTACCGAATCTGAGAGCAGTTCCCCAAACGCTATCTTAAGCGCTTCATACACCCTCCTAGATTTGCTTCGCACATGTTGTGTGCGAGGGTATTTAAAACGTGCCCAAAAACACGCCTGGGGGCGTGAAAACGTACGTACTGGCCAATTTCCCGACCACCAAGTTCAGTTTTGTATTAGCATACGATGCGTCGCAAATGGCGATATACTATTTGGATCACACTTTCTGCCCCAACGAATGTATGTGGGTACTTGTCTATTGATTAGTGTTTTTGGATTGGCCGTGATTTGAACTGCAAGAGTGCCTTGCTTAACACGCCAGATTTATTTGTTTACAGCCACATGAAACCCTTTGTGTCTGGATAACCGGTCTAATCAAAGGGTGATATAATCTACCAGATACACGCTGCTGCCCAAACAACACGAGGGATTCCCAATTAATCCAAACACTGGGATGCAGCGCTTGTAGTGAGGGCTCGTTGTAATACATTCGAATCGTTCGTGCAAACAGCCAAATAAGCTAACAAACATTTATAATGCAGTAGTTTTAAAANCGTTGTAATACATTCGAATCGTTCGTGCAAACAGCCAAATAAGCTAACAAACATTTATAATGCAGTAGTTTTAAAAATGTCATGATTCCGTTTAACATAATTGTCCATACATTAATTTTCAGTTGAATTACTCCACCGTTTAATCAATAATANATGTCATGATTCCGTTTAACATAATTGTCCATACATTAATTTTCAGTTGAATTACTCCACCGTTTAATCAATAATATGCTTCTTTGGTGATACAGAATGCACCAACAGCATGCGCGTCAAATCTGACGAAGTTTAAATCTCCTTCATAATACTTAAATTCAATTTCACTCTGTGTGTACTATGCTGCGATCGCTTTCAATTTTTGGTTAGTATATCGTTCAGTCAAATGCCACGCCAGTGTTAGGCCTACATCTCTTTCTGTACCGCTTGTTTCCAGTCAGACAATACACACATTGTTCGAACATTACGTATCTGTTTCTCGAAAACTGCTAACACGATAGTTCCGACAAAAAATAAAAGTTTTGGTCTGCTCTTAACAACGAGGTGATGAGCACCGGTAAGTGTGCAAGAGGTGATGATGGAGCAGTAAATATGGAGCAGCGGCGGAATGCCAAGGCGGAGGAATCAGAAGTGCCCCGAGAAAATTCACCGACCACTGGAAACGTCCGCCGCATTTTCCACATGCGAAAATCCAAGTGACTCCGTCTAGAATCGAAATCGGTTCACCTTGCTGGGAGGCGAATAATCTAACTAATACACCACCGCGGCCCCAGTTCTAGTAATAAAATTTTTCTTTCGGCTAAGACACACTGATTAATAATGAATTGTCTTGACTTCTTACTCAACCGGAATACTACAAAATTAAATTAAAAATTAGGGGGAACTTCCATTTCATTACTAGAGAATGAATGTATTATATAAGTTATATTTTTTTCAGAGGTGCAGAAAATCCGTTATAAATCACTGTACACCTAAACGAGTGGTAACATTTATAATAACACCACGTAGGAATACACGTATGTAACCCAAAGTTGGTAAACAAGAAGGAAGAGTTTGTATGCGGAACTGATCAAAACATACGAGTGTAATCGTGGTACATCCAGAACATTAAATGCAACACACGCAGCAGACACAATCAGGAGTGTAACCATCTCGAACAGCCACACATGCAGCAATTCTGGCGTGTAATCTGTCGTCCAAATTCTTAATGTCTCTCTGAGCACAGTATCCCACACGCGTTTTACTTCTCGGTGTAGCTGTGTGATGGTCGCTGCCGAGGCTGGGCTGGATTTCAGACGTCATTCTTTCATGTCCTACACATGCTCGATGAGACTGACGTCTGCAGATCTAGCGGGCCAGGGTAGCATGCGTACACCTTGTAAAGAACGCTATGTGTCCTAGTGACATGGGGACGCGCGTTATCGGGCTGGAAAATTGGTTCCTGCAATGTGTCGAAATATGGCCGGAGGACAGGATTGGCAGCGTCACGGAAGTACGACGAACTCGTCATCCTCCCCTTGAACGAACACCAGAGGCAATCGGTGTGCGCAGCTTTGGCCCCTGATGCCATAATCTCAGGCGTGGGTCTGGTATGGCAAGTGCGAATATACGATGGGTTGTTCCGCTCATCCACACGTCTACGAACGTGAACACGGCCATCGCTTTGTTCAAAGTAGAAACTACTCTCGTCACTGAAGACCACTGCGCTACATTCGCATCCCGACACCATCGGATAAGCTCACGACGACGTGCAAATTTTATGGGTAAAGTTGCCAGAGGAACACAAAAACGTAAACCTACATTCAACAATCGATTGTTTATTGTTCGTGCAGACACATGGGGGTCCACAGTAGTTCTGATCGCGCGTGCGGCTGCTGTTCTGTGTTCTGTCAGTTAGGGTTGCCTGAAAGATTCTTCTGTGCAGGCACTCATCAGTGNGCGCGTGCGGCTGCTGTTCTGTGTTCTGTCAGTTAGGGTTGCCTGAAAGATTCTTCTGTGCAGGCACTCATCAGTGCAGCTAGGTGGTGCTGGCGGGGCAATGCGGCTGTGAAACCCTTTGTCGCCCATCTCCACCGCCGATGAACCACTGGCACGTCAAGTCCCAAGTGAGTGGCAATTCAGCGCCCCTCTCGAAGTTCCGCTATACGGCCACGCTCAAAGTCACTTGACGGTGCAATTGGTGTTCGCCGTCGTCTTCCAGGCATTGCACGCACACTCCTTCATTTAGACGCAATGGATTTGCACAGCCACCTGCACTCGTCGTTATGTCAGACGACCTGCGATAAGAAACTTGGTGTAATGGCTACAGACCGATACAGGAAAATGGTGCCTTTCCACTTACTATTAAAGTGTCCTCTACATACAAACCGTTTGAGCTATAAAACCCGTTTGTATTGGACGNGGTGCCTTTCCACTTACTATTAAAGTGTCCTCTACATACAAACCGTTTGAGCTATAAAACCCGTTTGTATTGGACGATGTTTACTGTATTCTTCAATGGATTTCCATTAATGCATCTGTTTGGAAATAGTATGTAGTTTTATTCTAGAAAAATACGTTTCAAACTCCCTTTTTGTTGTTATATTCACGTTCANTGGTGCCTTTCCACTTACTATTAAAGTGTCCTCTACATACAAACCGTTTGAGCTATAAAACCCGTTTGTATTGGACGGTGTTTACTGTATTCTTCAATGGATTTCCATTAATGCATCTGTTTGGAAATAGTATTTAGTTTTATTCTAGAAAAATACGTTTCAAACTCCCTTTTTGTTGTTATATTCACGTTCAAAAAATCGTAAGGGATAAACAGAAACAGACATTCCATATACAGATTATAAGAATAATGTATCGATTTCGTCAGTGTTTTTCGAAAAAAATTTGGATAACTCATGATGCCTCTTATGTGATAAGTAAAGGTTAATTATTTCATTGTTCATATTGTACTATTAAGAACATCGTTATAAACATTTCTGTGAAGAACTATTTCCTTTTGGTTAATCAATTTTTTGCAAGATTATTAATTCCGGAAAGTCATTAATCATATTTTTTCTTCATTGCGGTATACTAAACCTAACCAAAAAATAAGAAAAACTAGATTTCTGAACATCGCATTTCATAACAATTGGGTTGAATTCCTGGAACTACTTGTTTGTCGTCAAGTGCAATTACAGGAAAGAATCTCGGCGCATTATATATGAAGGAATCTTGAGAGCAAAACATTTATGAGAAAAGGGGGGCATAGAATAGGAAAACATGCAAAGTTCTCCCAGGAATCGTGTTTTATTCAGCGTTAGAATTGTCGTGGTTGGCCTTGACCGATGTGACCAGGTAAAGTCTTCTCTCTGTAGAGCAACTTCATTGATCGAGCTTACGAGAGCTCATCTCTACTACGTGAACAATGACATACTATCAGGTCGGCGACAAAGAAAGTTAAAATTCAAAAGGTCAGTTTTTACTGAACGTAACGTGATTATGAACAGAAAGGAAGACTGCTACGAAACTTCCATGATTACAAGTAGAGTGGACTTCAACTGTCACACGCCGACTCGGTGCTTATAAACCCAGCCGCACAACGGTTTGGGTGCGGNGTGCAATTACAGGAAAGAATCTCGGCGCATTATATATGAAGGAATCTTGAGAGCAAAACATTTATGAGAAAAGGGGGCCATAGAATAGGAAAACATGCAAAGTTCTCCCAGGAATCGTGTTTTATTCACCGTTAGAATTGTCGTGGTTGGCCTTGACCGATGTGACCAGGTAAAGTCTTCTCTCTGTAGAGCAACTTCATTGATCGAGCTTACGAGAGCTCATCTCTACTACGTGAACAATGACATACTATCAGGTCGGCGACAAAGGAAGTTAAAATTCAAAAGGTCAGTTTTTACTGAACGTAACGTGATTATGAACAGAAAGGAAGACTCCTACGAAACTTCCATGATTACAAGTAGAGTGGACTTCAACTGTCACACGCCGACTCGGTGCTTATAAACCCAGCCGCACAACGGTTTGGGTGCGGCCCATTTATTTCTCCAGTCCCCTCATCACATGGGCGCGAAGAATAAACGTCTAACTTAACCGAGAACCCGAGAATGGGAAGTGGTTACTTTACAGCGAACATAATTCCAGAAGACTTGCTGGTCCTTGGGGAGCAATTGATAAAGTGCCTGCCTGCCAACTAGTAGGTCGAGATTTCCAGGCCATGGTAGTGTGACTCCTATTCAAGCTGGATTGTGTGATTTTCTGTTTAAATTTTCCCTCGTGTATCCAACATATTACATCAAACTACCACAAATTAGTTAAGATAGTTTAATATTCTAAAAATAACAAGTATTTTTATAAGTGGCAAATAGATCACTCTATGAAACTGTAAATTACGCTGGTTACCAAGAAAATTGCGTCTCAGAAAATTTATTATGCTCTTCCAAAAGGTTTTAAAGCGACAGAAAATCAATATTATTGTCTCAAAACCATGTTATGCTCATGTAGGCCTACGGAAATACAGGATGGCATTATGTACCTCNCCCTCATCACATGGGCGCGAAGAATAAACGTCTAACTTAACCGAGAACCCGAGAATGGGAAGTGGTTACTTTACAGCGAACATAATTCCAGAAGACTCTCCGGTCCTTGGGGAGCAATTGATAAAGTGCCTGCCTGCCAACTAGTAGGTCGAGATTTCCAGGTCATGGTAGTGTGACTCCTATTCAAGCTGGATTGTGTGATTTTCTGTTTAAATTTTTCCTCGTGTATCCAACATATTACATCAAACTACCACAAATTAGTTAAGATAGTTTAATATTCTAAAAATAACAAGTATTTTTATAAGTGGCAAATAGATCACTCTATGAAACTGTAAATTACGCTGTTTACCAAGAAAATTGCGTCTCAGAAAATTTATTATGCTCTTCCAAAAGGTTTTAAAGCGACAGAAAATCAATATTATTGTCTCAAAACCATGTTATGCTCATGTAGGCCTACGGAAATACACGATGGCATTATGTACCTCTTCGGACCGCTTCGTGCCTGAACATGCATTGATAAGATCGGAAAATGATTCAGACCAACATTATATGTTATACTGTCACTAATTTCATTCCAGTTGTTGAAAACTGTGTTCCAAACCAAGAACACATCAACATGTGGGAATATGCCGCACCATCTGTTCCCAAAACTGTCGGATAGACGACAAACAAGGTAATTGGACGAAGTACGTCTTCACAGAACTAGGTACTGTAAAATTTATTGATCGTCACATCACTATCACTATCAAAGGCGAACGCTTTAGATGTGATGACTCGCCAGATTATTAGATCGATCGTATGAGCTCTCATTAGCAGTTCTCTAATCTCTAGCAAGGTGGGCATCTATCTACTGCCAGAGATAAATGCTTAGGTTAATACTTCCCCATTCCGTAATATTTGACTTTGCTCTCTCATGAAACCACTGCAAACGACGAAGATATTGGGATGTTAATGGCAGATCACGTAAATTATCATCACGACCACGTATTTATCCGTTCTAGACGCCTTTAAATGCTTCTTGTAGATGAACTATGTCCTGGTTTAGCTGCCACGTGTCGCTGGATGATGGACAAGGGAGTTACTGACTCTTTCCGAGTCAGTACGACAATAAAACTGTCCTCCCTTCTGATGGTCTGTCACTGTCTTCCGGAAGCATCCATACCGTATTAGGTACATTCAAGTATCCATCGCTCCCGACAATATCTAACAGTGAGATACCAACGGCCCATATTAAGTGCATTATGGCGCACCATCCACCTTCTCTCTCACATCCATATTATCAGCATCTCTCAAACTCTGTCAGTTTATCGTACGGCTGTCTCGTTCGTTTTCACTGTTAAAAACCATTTTTTACTTCATTTTACGGAAAAGTACTAGTAAAAAATTCTCCATAACGGTTTGTATGATTACGAACACGTTGCTTTTTTCAATAACAGACTTTTCGTAAATGTTACACTACTTTCCTTCAATTCACGGAATATTTTTTGTTATTTTGTTGTTTTACTGTGTATAGAAAAGAAATAGTTAAAAAAAAGTTGTACGTAGCGAGATTTTAACAAGAAGAAAAAGTTCCGGCATCCAAGACACTGACCACTCACGTGTGACGCTCTTGCTACGTTTTAGGGTATAAATATGTTATTTAAACAGAAGATGTGTATATATATATATATATATATATACATACGTTTTTCGGTTTATAGTAATGTTTGAGTGTTTTAAGTGTTACTAATTGTTATAGGTGCCTGATGCTACTTCATGACGTTTGAAGAGTAGGTCTACGTGGCGGGGATGTCCTTACTTCCGCAGAAATGATAATTTAGTGGAGGAGAAGGCTTCGCGTAGACTCCACATTGTTCGCTTCCAAAACCCGAAGCCATAGGAAATACGGAGACGTTCCATATTTTGTAATTACGAAGCTTACCTAAATTTCCCGTTGTCACGAATCGCGTTTCCGTATATCACATATATATATTTCTTCCGTTTGTATTTACGTGAATATACGGACAATTTTAACAGTGTTCTTGACATGTCTCACTTATTCATCACAACTGGCGAGTATTGTGTGTGTCATATCACTCGCGCTTCTCTGATTATTGTTTTATACACAGCATGAAAAACGACGTCATCTGCCTCGTAGGACGAATTCATGCTATATTGCACAAAAATTAAATAAATTGCAAACAATTTACTGATATATGCGTAAACAAATTTTCGTTAATAGCTAATTATTGTACGGTATGCGCAAATTTGTGTTGCAAGGAGTGTTATTTCCGTCTTCTCATTGCCGAAATATCTCTAAAAATCTGCTATACTATTCACCTGGGCCACTAAAGCAATCGAAGGGGTTTTCATTTCATAAGGGAAATTCAGCGCTCATATTTAAAGTTTAGGAGCATTTACATCTAGAATGTGTGAAGCGCCTATGTTCATCTTCCAAAATGAGGGAACACTTATATTGCCGTATCAAGGAAATGTGTCGATTTAATGTCGAGATATCAGTAATGGGTGCATGTACGGAATAAAAAAATGCGGAAGTGTGAAAATGAGGTTCCCGAGAAAATCTCACGTAATAACAGTATATTTCTTTGCAGATCGCTAAGGAGCAATTACATTGTAAATTAGCGATCCGAATCTGTTAGCCCTCATTAATCAACTAGTCACCGCGGAAGTTTAATTGAAAAGCACTTCACATGACGACAGTTCCTATTTTGATTGCTGTGATATTTTAGAGATATTACAAAGGTAATAGGATTCTTATTTGCTTTTGAATTAGTCTCTTCCTCATATTATACCATTTACCATAATCCCTGTTTCGCTGTATACATTTTGTATGCACTGAAAACCTGAACTCGATTCCACAACATATCAAGTCACGAACAGTTTTCTTTGTGAGATATCAAAGTCATTGTACATAGGTTACATTCATCGAACTACAGTGTGTATCAACAAAAATTTACTAATAACTCATGAGCCTACTTTCCTCTACATGAATGCAAATACATGTTAGTAGAATTCTTAAATGTTTAGATGGTAGGTAGGCGTTGACGTTTCATTGAGGGCAATATCATTAGAGACGAAACTAGAAACATTTGAAACAGTACCAAGAAAATTTAAATACACGAGTGGCTTACCTAGGATTCGAATTCAGAAAACTCATAAAATGCAGCTAGCGTACAAACATTGTACCACAGAGGTAAGATAAGGAGCACCAACTTCGGATGTAATCGGTCTGACGTTTTGAATGATAGGGTTTACAAACCTGAAATATTTACATGGGCATATTTTTGAAAATAAGTGCCTAAGCTACTAAAAACACAGTTACCATGGCATACCATAATGATACTTGAGTGAAAAATTTTGTGGGAATCGGTTCATTGATCCTCGAGATATGGCATAAAAACTCTATTGTTCATGTTACGATCTGCATAGATGGATGACAAAAAAATTAGGTATTAGCAAATTCTATGACTGCCATAGATGCAATGAATAAAAAGTAAAATTTAAATGTGTTACACAGCTTTACAGGTATAGCACAATAAGCTAAAATGTCTTTATAGGCACCATTCATAAAATAAGAGACTTACACACTTACGTAAATCATAGAAGTTGAAATGGCCTATCTCAGTACTACTTCTTCGCCGAATTTGAAAGAAATAAGGTTTATGGTTTCCTGAGATAAAGCATAAAAACTGTATTATTTAATGTGCCGCTATCCTACAAAGTGGCTGAGAAATTATGCTTTTCATAACTAATTTTATCTATATAATTGATACTGTCAGCATACAAAATTAAGTTGAAATTTGTTTTGTATTTTCGTAGATAAAAAATTCTGAGCTAAAACTTTTATTTCGACGCCATTTTAAAAATATATGTGTCTGACAATCTCAAAGTTTATCAATTTACATAGCCTGCCATAGTGCTACTTGTTTACCAAATGTGGAAGAAATTGGTTGCTTTTTTGGAGATATTTCATAATTCTAATTTGTGAAATGATGCTATTTTAGAAAATGGAGGACAAAAGAGATTTTTGGTGGACTCATTTGATGTTTGTTATATATACAGCCAGCATACAAATATTCATTGGAATTAATTACATGGTGTAGACGATATAACATACAGAAACCAAAAGCGCTATATGACCATTTTAAAAATAATTGTCTAATCCATAAAATTTTAGCTAAAACTACCTACCGCAGTAATACTTGTTTGCCATATTTGGTAGGAATTAGTAAATTGTTTCCCAAGAAATGACATAAAAAATTTGTTTAATCGTGTCGCACTATTTTAAAAAATGGACGATATAAAGTCTTCATGTAGACACATTTGATGATTGTTAACTATACTCCCAGCTTACAAAGTTACGTTGGAATTGATTACATGGTTTCGAATATACAGCATACTATGCTAAAATAGCTAGGTGACCACCATTTAAAAAATATGTGTTTGAAATACTTGAAACATATTTTTACATATAAATTGACACAATGATACTTGTATGCCAAATTTGGTAGCGATCTGTCAATAGTTCCCCAACATATGACTCAAAACCTTTATTAATTTATGTAGTGCTGTCTTACAAAATGGCAGACAAAAGTCGAGGTTTTTGGCTTTTGTAATGCTTGTAATTGATACTGTCAGCGTACAAAATTTGGTTTAATTTAGTGACACTGTATGGTAGTTATACCAAGTAAACCTAAAATATTTGTATGGCCGCCATTTTGAAAATATGTACATTATGTAACATTAACCTGGCCCATCAAAGTATTACTTACATGCCAAATTTGGCGAACAAATTTTGAGTAGGTTTCAAGATATAACTCGAAATTTGTTTTTATTTTATTTCGCGCTACCTACCAAAATGGCTGACCAACAACAATTTTCACCTCTGAATTCAATGTTTACAACTTGCGCTTTCAGCTTACAAAATGTGGTTTAAACCGGTTGGATAGTTTCCGAGATGTGGCATATTATTCTAAATTTTAAGATGGTCGCCATTTTGAAAGTAAGAGCATGGCGTAGTTGATAACTATAACAGTTAGGTGTCCTTACTTAGTACTATACGTGTACCGAGTTTGGTGAAATTGGTAGGCACATTCAAAAATGTAAAGGAGGTCACAAGCTCAGAGACACACACACAGTCACACCCATAAACACACACATACATACACACACACACACACAGGAAGGTTATCTTATAGATCTTTCTTTCATCCGGAAAGTAGGCTTTAAAGATTCGTCCCATTTCACAAGACTATAACATTTACACACTTGCTCATGAATCCTTCGAGTGAATTTTAAAATACATATAGGAATACAAAGTTTTTATTTGTCTTTTCACAAATGTTCAATGTGCCCTTCACATGATGCGCGGCTTACGTCTAAACGGTAGTCTAAGACGTCCCATACTCGTACGAGCATGTAGGGATGTTACAGCAGCCACTGCTGTTCGCCCACAATTGTTAAAATGGGAAGCACGTAGACGGAGTATTTCACAAACACCACAAAAAAAAAATCACATACGCTGAGATAAGCAACCTTGGAGGCCAGTGATTCAATACGCGATTCGCATGCCCTTTACGGCCGATCCACCGTTCAAGAAGCTCATTGTTGAGAAATTCTCTGTACATGCATGTGCCAGTGCGATGGTGCTCCGTCCGTTTGAAAAATGAAGGTGTCGGAATGTTCACGTAATTGTGGAAACAGCAAGATCTCCAACATATCCAACTACGACATTCCCATTACGGTATTTTTTTGCAAATGAGAACGGACCGTACACCTGCTCAAGGGAAACAGTGCAAAACACATTCTGCTTTGGAGAGTGTCTTTCATTCCCAACTATGGTATCTGGTCGCTGTGTTTCCCATATTCGTACGTTGTGGTGATGCACTTTTCCACTTCATTGGAATGTGATCCGATCGCTGAACATCAAACGTCAGCAAATGTTTTCAATGTCCATCTCCATTCCTAGAATGAATTCAAAAAACTCATGACGTCATTATTTATCACAATCACAAAGAGCTTGTAGCACTTGAATCCTGTATGGTTTGAAGAACAATCGCCGACGCAAAACACGCCAGACAGCCAGATGGTCAGCTCTCGGCTGCCTCGAATAATGGACTTAGGTGGGCTCCATACAAAACTCTGCCGGATGCGCTCTACGCCTTGTTCAGGCACACGGGGGCGACCCGTGGACTTCCTCTTACATAAAATACCGGTCTATTGAAACTGCTCCTGCCACCGTCGAGTGCTCTGCGCTGTAGGAGGCGCAGTGCCATCCTTTCGACGGAAATCACGCTTCACAGTTATAACTGACTCATACTTGTAAAAACGGAGAACGAAAAGTTCTTTTTGCTGCTGTTTTATCGCCATCCCGACACATACTGAAACAGCGAGCTAGCAGCTCCCACTGTAGCGCCTCCAAGGCGACACCTACCGGCAACCAAGTGAAGCGACGACGTGCAACATGCGCCAAGGTAAAATTTATGTTTCTGTGTCTATAACATTTCTCGTCACTTGTTGGTTTAACTAATTTTTTTTCTTTCGTTTATATTCAGATAAAATTGATGTTGTGTTTTTGTTTTTGCGTGCCTACACTACTGCAACGAATCAGAAACTATTGACGAATTCTTGTTATGAGTACATTTTGGAATATGGGAATTTAAATTCTACAGTAATATTTATATATTCAGTTTATAATTTGTAGCGTTCTAAAATGATTATATGGTTATGAACCTACAACATTTATCTTATGTCCATGTACAACTTCACGCATCATGAAAAGTGTTCCCACTCCAATCCTTCGGCGATTTCAACTACTTTCCTACTGCAGAACGGATGTGTTTATTTTATTGCTCATACTCCCATTGAAATCGTATCCATATTTTGCTGCACTGATAATGCCAGAAACGACTAAGGACAACTACGCAAATTTGTCATAAAATATTACTGAAAAAAATTCATGTTTAAACTTGCGTGGACTTATTTTCATTTATGGAGTACACACAACACGCCCACTTGCCAATATCAACAGATAGAGCTAGAATAGCTTTTAGTTGCGTTGGCATTTTTGAGCCTATCTTGTAGTTACAAAAACATTGCATTGTCAGGATTTGGTTTGCTTCAGAAATTTTATTTTCCTGTGATGTTAAATTTGTATTTATGAGAATATTTACGCAGACATTTAAATTATATAAATCTATTTTCTTACATTGAATTACATTAATAGCATGTATCAGTTATTAATTTAAAAGTATGTGTTAATTAGTCTGCCAAATTATCCATAGTGACCGAACAATATTCAATCCAGTAGTTAGTGTGTAAATTAATAAAAACATGTTTGGGTCTGCCAAAAAACTAATCCAAAATAGGTATGTGTGAGAGCATCGATAGAAAGTAAGTGTGCTGAAATTGCTCATGTATAACGATTTATTTTGAAACAATGTGTGTTTTAATTTATTTCACATTAATTGAAAAATAAAATTTGGTCAAAGACAAGTGTGTAACATTTACGAGAAACTAAATGTTTTCGATGGTTAACAAGAGGGGGCTTAAACGAGAACTACATGACAACATTTCACTTCTCCCTTTTCAACCCATCGGTTTTTCTTACGGAATACGTTCAGCTCAGTTTTTGCTTCGCAGATCACACAATATTGTTCCTACAATTCGATGCAAGTAATTTCAGTACATATTTTTGTAATTTATAAATATTAAATTAGTTTGCGTGAAATTAACTACGCTTACTGCAACATTTGGCTGTTTATAATTAATTTCATATGTCATATGGTTCGAGAAACGTATCAGTAAACATACAAAATCATTTGGTCATACTAGATTTAAACGTAATTCTTGAAACTGTAAAAAATGTATGATACAGAACTATAGGAAAGACGTGATTCAATTTAATGCCTTGCAATTACATGAACGGAGTAAAAGGTCAAACAGCCCCATCATGCTGTCTGTGTAGAGGTAATACTTCAATTTTATTTTCAAAAATGTTGCCAGTTTGTTACTTATGATCAAGTAAAAAGGAAAATTTTCCTCTTGCGAAAGTAATTTCTACGGTATTGAATGAATTACCTAGACACATGCGTTTCAACACGACTCGAATAGTCAAAGTTAATTGACTAAAGGGAGTTTATGCTATCGCGGATACTGTATATGGAAAGCAATGTTATCAATTGGATCTGTCAGCTTGATTTCCCTGGATAATAGGATCTCTGTTGAAAATTGCTCTCCAGTCTGTCACATTTATGTGTTACAGTTAATGTCATGGGAATAAACATGGACAAAAAGTGTTTTCGGACAGCAGTGGTGAAGTATTGCTTATGGAAATTCACTTTTCTAAATGAATAATTATTTGTGTTGTAGTATACAATTGTATGTTTGGAACAATTCTTTGTTATATTCGTTTTTCCCTTAACTGAACCTTTCTTATTGTTTATATTTTGGAAATAATTATTCGTGGTTGAGATTTGTTTTTTAATTTTAATGGTTATGCATAAATATGCCTACAAGAAATTTCTTGACAGGAAAGGGTTTCTTATTATACAAATAAAGCTGCCAAATATAAATTCACAGCATTTAAACAAGTCTATAAGAAACCATAACCTCGATGAAATGTTTAGTCACCCACCCTAATGTTCCCAAATATAAATTAATTATTATTTTATAACTTTCATTGCATTTCTAAGAGGTAAAAAAGAATTCCATCATCCACATATGACACCACGCGTTCTCGCTTTCCATTAGGCTTTCCGCAGTCATCACTTTTCACTTGGAAGTATCCCTAGAACACCCTCACAGTTGAACTGCGATAATGATAAGTTGACACAACATTCAGCAGACTTTGCGCTCATTCGCACACGGGCACGTACACGCATGCACACACGCAGCTAGAACCGCCTATGTCATATTTAACTATGAGAACCTATCCGCAAATCTGTAATTCTAGGAATGCAGGATGCCTGCCTAAATATTAAATTGTACTTTTACAGTTTGCGAAATTCATGGCCTCTATGAAAATTCGAAAGGATAGCGCTGACATAATATAAGCGTATTAACATTTATTAGCGCATCAATGAAATATGCTAGCATTTACTACATTTGAGCATTTTAAAATGAACTGTAAATATGTGAAATATGTTTATTTAAGTACTCCGTTGTTTTCTGCTGTCCTCAGAAGTTCAGTTTTTCAAATTTGACTGATTTTGTTTAAGTGCCACTTATTCATATTTAGAGTACGGATAATCTCTCAGACTTTTAGTTTATAAATGGGCCAGAAGTTCGACATGTATTCCACGCCTGCCTTAAAAATTTACTACATCACTTTGTGGCTTTATTCAGCTTGAAAGGTGAAATCGATTTCAGTCGGTGAAATGCTGCCAACAGGATTTCATCCCCGCCCGATATTCTTAGTCATATAAAACGGTGATCTTTATAAGCAATAAGTTGAAAACTAGTATGTTTATCATGAGTGCGCGTGATCAAAGGTGCATGTGCGTATATCCTGTTGAGAGAGGGTAGACACTGCATGCGGGCAGGGGCGCGTAAATGTGATTGTAGGCCAGCGGCACGGAGACTTTTGTGGAAAGCAGAACGAAAGAGTCACGTAAGACCAAAGACTAGTGGTCTCTAGAGGAGGGAAGGGCGACGAGTGGCAGAGTGGAATGGAGAAAATGGACGGACAGAAGAGAAAAAGAGTGTTGGAGAAGAGAACTGATGACACGTAGGTGACATCGCTTACGCCTTCCTCCAGGGCCAAGAGCGAAGACAATTGGTTGCCCGTTTGAGTTGAACTTCGACCCTGGCGAGGTGAGAGGGTGCGATGAGCAAGAGGCGAAGACGGTTTTTCCCCCGTCTCGTGCAGAAGTTGCGAAACTGCCGAAGGGAAGAGGGGAAAGAGTTGCTCCAACAGAATAACTTCGCGAGATCTGCAGGAAATGCGTTCGCTTTTCACCCGCCGCATCTTTATGCCCAGCCAAACGAAACGATATACGATGTGTTTGCTCTTCAGGGTGCTTCACTGTTTAACGATTTTCATGCTGCACGATATGCGCTAAATAAAAATTTATTAATTAAAGCATAAAGTGTTTTGCAATGTTTACGCGTCAGAATTGAAAATAAAAGTACTTAAATAACAGAATTCTAAATTTTGTATTTCCTGTTGACCACCAGACCCAAATCATTATAATGATCTTGCGAAAATCAGATTTTCGTGCAGTAGAAGGAAACACAATAAAAATAATATAATGGTACGTAATTTCAGGTGCTCTCAAGACCTTGTTATTAAGAACCGCCCTAACCTATATCGACTTCATATCAGGGAATTATGCAAAGACTTTCGAGATTCTTATGTTTGAGAGTAAACTGAAGTTGTGAAGAGGCAAAACTGGTCAATATTCTAGTGAAATCTTTGGCTAGAATAAATTTATGGGCATGGAGTTGGAAAATAAATATTTTTGTCCCCCCCCCCTCTCCGTTTTTCTCCCCAATTCCAATAACCCGTTATTTCCGTTACCTTTACACGTTTTATTCATAACCTTGCTACATGCTTTAATCAAACTGGCACGGACCGTATAAAACTGAAATATAGGCGAATTTACTTGACAAATTCCTTGGTAAATCTCTTCTTTCCGAGGGAAACAAATATATTTTGTTGGTATTTGTGTTAATATTCAAAGGTGAAGAATTCTCTAAAAATAATATTTGCGGACGTGAATTGTGGGAAAAATATTAATTTTCGTCATTGAACATGAACTTTCATAGGTTGCTCAGCCTAGTATATAAGGATGATATTCGATACTTTAAATTACTAAATTAACATTAAAGAAACAGTATTAGTATACATGGGAGCACCCAAATCTCATCAAACTGTACAGACCACTGGAAATTGAAAGAGAAAACCTGTAACTTATTTTCTCGCTGGTTAGCTATGGCTGTAAAAACCGACATTTTGAGACGTAAATATGAACTTACACTCGCCTGTAACGTTTAAAGGTGCTTTTTCATTAGGCCTGGCAGCCAGTAACCCATATTTTCGTGTACAATTAATAAACTAAATAGTAATAACAATAACAATACGATGTCCAGAAAAAANGCCAGTAACCCATATTTTCGTGTACAATTAATAAACTAAATAGTAATAACAATAACAATACGATGTCCAGAAAAAACTAGATATATATAGCATCACGAGATCCTTGTCCCTGAAGATGTGAATTTTATTGATACAGACTATGGGAAGTGTACCGAAAACGATCATCGTTACGAGGATGTATGTGTGCCTTTAGTCTGCAAAGCATGTCGTAACCGTTCTGTACTCAATGTACAGCGTACTCTTGTAGCAGTGTTGCAGTCTGTGATTCTTGCGTAGAAATTGTCTTAGAATTAGNTGTACTCAATGTACAGCGTACTCTTGTAGCAGTGTTGCAGTCTGTGATTCTTGCGTAGAAATTGTCTTAGAATTAGGGAATGTCAGTTGCAGGAGCTCCATACACGTTTCACCTGTTGCTGTAGCTGGTGAATGGTTTTATCCAGTTGTCATAGACCAGGCCAAATGACATCCATTTCGGTCCAAACGTATATCCAATCAGGAAAACGTCTGGTTATCGTACTAGCCAGGGGGTGTGCCTCTTAGAGCGTGCGCTGTGCGGTGTTAACGAGCGTTATGTCGGCAACCAGTGTTCTTTTGGACTTGTACATCTTCCTGTGACGTTTTGAACGATGTTCTGGATGTTTCACGCGTTTTCAATGTTGTTTTTCCTTTTACAATTCGAATGAACTCTGCATGCCAAAGGAGATCTTGATGGATTTCCTTCCCAAAGAGCGGTCGACGCATTGAGCCGCGAGAACGCTCCGGTGCGGTGCTTTCCTGGAGGGACAGCAAGCGGTGCATAACACCTTGGCCAGACCATACGCCGTACTCAGTACGAGAATATCAGTACTTGTAGAAGAGTGTTGCAGTTCGCTTACTGCATCGAAATGCGACATTTACTTTGTTCGACAATGGTATGTGCCTTGGCGTGGCATGCCAACTGCGCTGGCAACTTCCAGCTAATACATATTCGCTGTTAGCCTTCAAAATTGCAACACTGAGAAGGGCGTTAGCTATCACCGCTAGAGTTTTTGGTCAGATTACCCAACATACTTAGGTAACATAATTATTCTTGCAGCTCGATATGACAAATAGAACTTGGGGAAATCAGTACTGTGTGGTCTCACCATGGGCAGTAATAACCACTGATACATGGTAGAGCATTGAAAGCTCTAAGGATTCCCCCAATGTTGGGCCCACCATGTGTATTCTTCTTGGTGTTGCAATTGTATTAACCAGCAGTGTAAATCTGTACAGCTACTGGTACTATCACAATATTCTACTACTTTATACTCAATTTCTGAATGTTTTACATTGTAATGCTTTTGATCATCGCATGCGCTGCTCTTTAGTAGTACTTGATTACACAATATGGTACTTAACAATTTATCGTCATTTTCTTTTTAAGTCCACTGAAGATGTTGTATAAATAATGTCGTAAAAACAATTTAGAGAAACCAAACTACTCTTCTACAAAAATCCTATTAACTTCGATATCTCTTCATAGGTTTTGGCAAGAGTTCATATGAATAGTTAAACAAAATATTGAAAACATGCAATTATTGTAAGGCATAATTTTGAAAATAAGAGTCATTAGTTATTAATGAGTTCAATGATTACTGGAATATTTATATGATACTGACAAATATTTACAGTTCGCTCACCAGCTCTTTGCCCTGGGTCGCCATGCAAAGACAAAGAGCTGTTGTTATATATTAGTCCGCGGTAGGAACGGGATTAATGCGTCTCAGGGCTAGCCCCATACGCTTACAAGGGAAGGAAAAACATGCAAGGAGACGTGCATCGCGGCAAAGAGGGATTGGGTTTCCCATGGCCGCAATTAGGCCATGAGAAACCTCCCTAATGTACTTATAGCTAACTAACTACATCTAGAAGAGATTCCCTTTTTGGCCGTGTCACACCGTAAAAACCCTTTCGACAGAAAATAATTAAAAATTGTTACATGCATTATAACAAAATGCTACAGGAGAAAGATAGGTGGGTACCATGCTCTTTATTATTGGGAGAGGAGAAACTAGTAGAGAGGTGG
>NQII01007921.1:53349-81175 GCA_002778355.1 Clitarchus hookeri | reverse complement strand
TGGGTCACCGCTGTAAGTCACCGTAGTGGGTCACCACTGTAAGTCACCGCTGTAAGTCACCGTAGTGGGTCACCGTAGTGGGTCACCGCTGTAAGTCACCGTAGTGGGTCACTGCTGTGGGTAACCGCTGTAAGTCACAGCATGANACTGTAAGTCACTGTAGTGGGTCACTGCTGTGGGTCACCGCTGTAAGTCACCACTGTAAGTCACCACTGTAAGTCACAGCATGCCGAGAACACTGCACTCCAGTTCAGAGCCGTGCTCGTAACAAGTAATGTGGCACTTTGTTGGAAAACAAAATATAAACGAACGGCCTTGCCATTGTTATAAGATGTGATTTTGAAAGTTCTCTACGTGATTCGCAAGTTTATAGTTCTGACACTTCTGTTTGCAAGAAACCAATTAAATGTTGCAACCTAAAGACGGTTTACTCTATAGCTGGAATTGGCATTATAGCCCAACTTAAACTTAATTGAAAATGACTTACAAAAGTATTAAACGTGGTATAAAATGTGATTTTAACACGTACATAGAACCTTATAAGCAAAAGAACACAGCGCGACGATATATTTCATTGACCTCGAAGTCTACGAAAATATGCAGTGTAATTAAATACCCTGCTCTGTTCTGAAAACTTTTTTCTGCGACTGTAAATGGGAAATGAAAATTTTTCTCAATAAGAGACAGGTTTAATTTCTATTCATACTTTTTTTCTTTTGATAAGTTTTTTTTTTACAAAACATGTTGGTTTAAAGGTTACAGACCAGGGAATTTCGCGAATTCATTTCAGGATAAGCTTGATTTGAAACACGTATACATTTGATTACTCTCTCAATTGGAGCGTAGTTTGTAAGCAATGCCCTACGCGTGTTTAAGCCAATAACTCACCAGCAAAAAAAGGATAACCGAATCATGTGCTACCTTGCATGGGATAAATTTTGAGCATCATCCAATGAACAGCAAGGTGCGGGCTGAGTACACAAAATATTGTGGAGTCTACCTTGTTGCAAAATGAATCCGCGAAATTTCCTGGATTCTAATTATAGGTAACGTATCATCGAATACACATTTGAACATTTTTCAACTTCTCAGAGATCAACATTTTGAAAAATCTTGAAATCAGTTTTTAGATAGCCAACATTTCAAAGTAAACAGCAAAGATATATTTCACCATAAGGACCTTATCATTTCGCGTTATTATTCGATACTAAAGTAGGCAGGATACAAGTATGCGTTATTTTTAGGTGTATCATTGGACCTCAGCTCTTCCGACACGTCCTGCAGGACTCATCATCAATGGCGAACACTCTGTACTCTGCGCGAAATCGTAGCGTCTCTATAAATCAATAATAAAAAAAGGTCAAAATCCCGTGGTACCCGGTCCAGAGTAAAATATTTATAGGTAAACTTCGTAGAACGTAATGAAAAAAAAATTCTTCACACAGTATAGTTAAATTCGCCATTTATAAGTATGCAAACAATGCGATTTTGAGCACCCCATGCAAACAAAGCTTAACTTTAGTCTAGAAAATTACATCAACTGGACAGCCCGCCCTTTCGTGCGCACTCAGTGTAGTAATATTTTGCATAAGAACTATTTATTACTAGGCATTATCAACGCATCTATTTTCTCCCTGTTTTTATTCATACTAATTTTATATGATTATAATTTAAAGATAAAATATAAGTAAAAGTCAAATTTAATATAAAATACGGTATGTTTATGCTAATACAAGTATAAAATGCTTGTGATAGGTGAAATATTTAGGAAATAATCAAGAACGTCGTACAGTGAATGATTATTCAAAGGTTTGATTCAGAAATTGTGAATACACCGCGAATAGGTTTAGTAGACACCCGGCAATTTCACGGATTCATTTGGCAACAAGCTATATGCACAACCCTTTGTGTACTCGAGCCTCAGTTAGCTGTTCATTGGCTGATGCTCCAGTTTTACCCCAGACCAGGTAGCACGGGATTAGGCCCTCGTTTTCTTGCAGGTTAGTTATTGGCTATTAATCGCCCAAGGCGTGGTTCCTAAACTGCTATCCAATTGAAAAAGAACGTCAAATGTACACGTGTTTGAAGATTTGCTTGTTCAGAAATGAATTAGCGAAATTTAAGTGTCTCTACTGATAGACGTCGTGGAAAATATCGCCATTATAATATTATACAAATATTAAAACTGTCCATTATAAATTAAGTTAACTGTTAATTTTTATTCATGGCAAACTACTTTTAAAATCCTTTATTTTGCATTTGGTGTAAAACTGAAGTGGCAAAATATTTACCTCCACCTATCAGAGAGCTGTAACCCGATGACTTTTTGTGAATGAGTAAAAGACGGATCTGGGCAGTACTCTGAGTGCACCCTGAGTGTACTCTGAGTACACCCTGAGTGTACCCTGAGTACACCCTTAGTGTACCCTGAGTGCACCCTGAGTGCACTCTGAGTGCACCCTGAGTGTACTCTGAGTACACCCTGAGTGTACCCTGAGTACACCCTTAGTGTACCCTGAGTGCACCCTGAGTGCACTCTGAGTGCACCCTGAGTGTACCCTGAGTACACCCTGAATGCGGCACAGATTTACTGACACTCAAGACAAACTAGCAGTAAGTCGACTATATTCACGACTGCGTGAACATCAGTTCTGTTGGTCTCTGTATTCCCATTTACAATTGTCCTATTGGCCCACGCAATACCGGAGACGCCGACTATACAGTATAACGTTCATTACTGACCGGCTCTCTGGTGATATTATGCTGGGCTGGAAGTGTCCTAATCGAATGTTGTTTCTTACGTCGAATAATATACAATCCATCTTGTTCATTTGGGTAACTTTCACTGTGAGTGTTACTGACATAAAATTACGTTGCAGAGAACCTTTACGGAAACTACGGGCGAAGAAATATTTCTTCGTCCATGTCTTCACAAAGAATGAGGATGTCGTAATGTTACAAGTCCGTGCGACTCAGTTGAACTCATACGACGTAATATTACGTCTGCAGCACCCAAAGTGTTAAGAAAATTGGTGCACACAATATTTTTATTTTTAAAATTAATTAAGTGTTGCGCATTATATTTATTAATACATCTAAAGTTGCGCGATGCGTATTTTATTAATTTCTTAATGTGTTACTAGGGGCAGTGATATTTCGCGAAAAGATTTCGAGACAAGACACAGTCCAAAGCACTGTAGGGTCGTCCAGCTTCTTTGATTGACTAAAAAATGTTCTGGCCCGTGTTAACCGTTTGCGCACGAATCACGAAGGTTCAGTGTCGGAGTTACTTAGTCCTGAGTGGCTGGGTCAAAGACAGACACGGCACCAGCAGCCAATGGAGGTATAACAACAGCTGAGGTGTGAAGTCTACTGTGTGCTGCAATTTTTACGCGAAAAGTCACTGGCCCTATGTATTACTTTAAACCATGCAATGGAGAACATTCAATATGTGGACTTCTACGTATTTCAAAGTGTAAAAAATAAAGTTATTTGTTCACAATAATTAAAGTGCTAAGAACTAGTAATGGCTAAGACTTGGTGAAACTTAATTTTGAATTGTATTTTCTGGACTGACCATAATATTTTTTTGCATAATACTGTCCAAAATATTGACTTATTTTGGCTTGTGGCTACAAAAACTGTTAAGTAAACTTCATAAAATAGGTCAACCTATTAAGGCTCCCGTCTAACTGGAACTTTTTTCCGCGTTTGAGTCCGAGTAGCGCGGGAGCGATAAGGGCGACACTACCACGAGCATCAAGTGAGCCATCTCCGCTAAGCGCGAGGCTCTGAACTGGAGGTGGGCCACACCTCTATCAGTTTAATATTCGCCAGTATGTTGTGTCTGCTGTTCCATATAACACATACAATTTTAATTATATTTCAAATGTGCGGTTAAGTTAAAAACGAATTTCTTTGTTTAAATTTGGCAACTGTACAGTTAAGTGTTTTCGTTAAAAAAAAAAAACTCCGGTTTCGTTTAAACAGTTTGCATATGGCAAGTTAATTATCCTTTCTTTTTACTGCTCTTGTTCTTATGTATACTTCATTTCACTATAACAGATACCACACAGTATATCAACTCTAAACAAGTACTTGATAACGTGAGTACTCGATAACACGCGTACCAGAGAACGTTCTTGTATCTGTTACAGAAAGTATCACATACAATTCTGTATCAGTATCAGTTTGGAACAGGTACAGTAAATAACTGTAACAACAGATCCTTACTCTAAGCTGGCGTGCAGTGTTCTCGTCGTGCTGCGTGTACCAATTAGTACCTTCAGAGTGACATTTCAATACGGAATGAACTTGGAGTGGACTGAAGAATCACGGTTGAAACTTTACTGTAAAAACACCCGGACTGGACTGACGCGACTTTCGGTCACTGTTAGCTCCATGCTCGTTACTTTTTGACGCCAGTCCGAGTCCAGTCCAGTCCGAAGTTTTACTCTAAACGTAGTATATGGGACTTTCAGCGGTGATCCTATCATTTAATTTTATTGGCGGGAAGGTCTGTGGCAAGGTTTAATGTTTTTGAGTTGAGGTTATTAAGAATTTTTGTATGTATCTGGCGCTTATATTTTCAGATACAACGCTTTGAAAAAAAAAACCCGTTTGTAGTTGTGTTGGAGTGTTCTGAAATGATGTTTCTAATACGCGTGTTGTTTTGAAAGCACTTAACGACCCTCGTCTGAAATGTGTGTTCTTTCCGTACACCAGCACGTTGGATGTACGTTAAAGAGTTTCGTGGAAAAACGTATACTTAAAATATTCTGCACCGTTGTTCAAGTGTCAGTCAAACGGGCCTCTTAGGCCGTTTTTTTTTGTTATGATGTAACACGAAACACGTTTTCTGTAACAGATGCGACGACAGAATTTTTGAATTTATTGAGTCTCCACTGTTGTCTTGCGCATGTTCATGAAACTGAACTTCTGACAACTTTACAAACCGTCTGGACTCGTAAGAGTGAGTGAGTGAAGAGATTTGGTGGCTCTTAACAGCGAGATCTTGAGAGCCAATGAGGGTGATTGAGGTATGGAGCGGCGCAGGAATGAAAGGGCGGGGTAAACGGGAGATCCCTGAGAAAACCCGTCGACCAACGACATCGTCCTGCACGATTCCCACATACATCCGTATCGCCTCCTACCAAGGCGAACCGGGTTCAATCCCCGGTTGGTTTACTCCGGATTTTCGCAAGTAGGAATTGTGCCGGACGATGCCGCTGGTCGGCGTATTTTCTCGGGGATTTCCCGTTTCCCCCACCCTTCATTCCGGCACTGCTCCATACTAACCTCACTTCGCCCTCATAGGCTCTCAAGACCTCGATGTTAAGATCCACCCGAATCTGTTCACTGAATGTAGAAGTGACTCTCTAGGGCGAAACCCGGAGTAGGCGGTCGACGAGAACTGGCACACGGCCTTCCCTGCTGACGTCATCTGCAGATCGGCTGCGCTACAGCCCCGAAAGCCGCTTCCCCTCCCCCCTCCAACCGTAGCCGACATCGACGCAACGCGTCCCTGCCGCCACACACGCACGCACTCACGCGCGTGCGTCTGTTCCCCCGGAGAAACCGCTCCAGATGACACCCCGCGTGCTCGTGAGGCCAAGAGCGCAGAATAAAAAACAATACAAGCAGAGTGCGCGTGCCAGATGTTCAGTTAACACACTCGGTCACACAATAGCACTTAAGACTGCGGCGACAGAGTACTTAATAATACAGAGGCGAAAAGGGCTTAAACCGCCAACTCCACCCTCACACCCCACCAAAACGGCGTCACCGGCCAGCAAAATGTAGGAACGCCATTCGCCAATCAGCACCTGGTAACCTACTCGCCAGCTGACAGCCCAGCCAATAGGGAACATTTCGAGGCATGCAGTGGCCAGATATAGTCCATTCATTCTTACATCCAATTTTTCTGAAGCTCTGCTAAAGTTATACTTCCATGATATTCCTCCGCATAGAGCAAACAAAGCTTGACTAAGTCTAGAAGATTACACCAAAGGGACGACGCACGGGATTAGTGCGCACACAGTCTAAAAATATTTTACGTAAGAACTATTTCTTACAAGGCATTACAATTATCCTTGTTTTTATTCACATTAATTATAAATCAAACATTATAACTAATATATAAAATATAAGTATAAGTTAAATTTGATTAAAAATGATAAACGTTTATGTTTACGCAGGTATAAAACGCTTGTGATAGACGTGATACTTAGGAAACAACCAAATACGCCACATAAAGAGTGATTTTTCAGAGGTTTGATAAAAAAAAGTGTGAATATAATGCGGATAGACTATAGACATAAAGCCGGTTCCCAGAGCCTAGAGCAGCCAATCAGTGAATGGGTACGCCCACATCAAAGGAACCGCCACGCCATTTCGTGTCTGTGTACTTATATATACTCTTGTGGTGCCACGCAGATTTGCCGACAATTAACCCATTCAGACACAGTGAACACAGTTGTGTATATTACGCACGTGTAGGTAATTTTTGGTCTGTGCTGCACACCGCGAGGCTCAACGACCAATGACTTTACCTGTGGGTAAGTGGTTCGCAAACCGCCTTGCTGGTCTAGGTCATAATTGGTTCACATTACTGCATCCGAACTCATTGGCTGTGACAACGGAACACGTGTTGTGTCGACTTAATTACGGCACGAGTCATACATTGTTTTGTTTGCGGCGCCTGAAAACGTAAATTAAGGTGGGTCTGAAAGGGTTCAGAGAAACTAGGACTGAGTCGCCTATATTCACGACTGCATGACACACACTTCAGTTGGTCTCCGTGTTCCTTTTTACAACCGTTCTATTGGTTCACGCATCACCGGTCACGCTTACCATACTGTAGGGCCCGCGGTGGTGCGGTGGTTAGACCACTCGCCTCCCACCTAAGCGGGTTCGATTCCCGGCGGGGTCGCTCTCGGATTTTCGCATGTGGGAATTGTGCCGCTGATCGGCGGGTTTTTCTCGTGGTTGTCCCATTTCCTCGTCCTTGCATTCCGACGCTGCTCCATACTCACTTCACTTCACCCTCATAGGCTCAAATATATCCACTCCACTTACCATACTGTATAACCTTCATTACTGGCCGGCTATCTGCTAATATAGTGCCGGATTGACAGTGTCCCAATCAAATGTTCTTCCCCAAGCAGAATTCATGCTGTTCATTTGAGTAATTTACAGGGACGTGCAAAATTCGCGTTATTTCGGAGGTGCAGACTAAACTCCAATATGTTGTAGGCTCATGTGACTTCTGCCATTGGTCTACAACTTGTGTGACACGTCCCAAGGACGCTTTTAGCCTATAGTTAGAGACAGGAAAAATTCGCTGATTCATTTCGGGACAAGCTAGAATTCGAAACACGTGTGTGTATCTAACTTAAGTCATTGGTCGACACGGTGTTTGGCACCTCCTGGAGAAGGCTGGCCCAATCGTCACCTTCTACTGTGACAGCAGACAACCAATGTGCGATTGATATCGTCATATTTGTACATAATACTGGAGAGTCTAGCCTGCAGATCATTGAACTCACGAATTTTTCTGGTCTCTACATGTAGTAAATAATCAACGGTTGAGCGACCAATCTCCAGTAAACCAGTCACATGTGTAAATGACGTCATATAGTTGCCAGGGGTCAATTTATTACAAAATGCTCCCAAGCAGGTACAGGTCAGTATAGTCTAGCTAACAAACAATGACGCGAATATAGCAGGTATCTAGTAATTTACGATCTGAGTCTTACTGACGTAATATTACGTTGCAGAGAACCTTATGAGAATTACTGGCGCATTAGTATTTCGTTGCCAGTGCTCTCAAATATGTCGGTTGTCGTTACGTTACTCCAAACTCCATACAGTTGAATCCAGGCGACGCCATGTGTCTGCGACAGCACTCGAAGTGTTCTTTTCTGCATGAGTTCAAGTTTTGCAATCACATAATTTTTTTGGTATGCACTATACTTTCGTTCACCATTTTTTTTCCTTGCAACCAGTGAACAACGTGCTGCATGCTCTATGATATTGGCATTAACCATTCATGTCAAAGAAGTGCAGAAAATTCCACAAACCAGATTAGTAGGTACCTTCACATTCGCGTTATTATTTAGTGACAGGGTACATTTTAACACATGTACGTTTGCAGGGCTCTTGTTATTGGACCATAGGTTTTTGGCACGCTTTGGGAAACTCCACGCCAATGAATGAACACTTCATGTTTGTGTGTGCGAATCACGCTCAGTTAAGTTAGAAGAGAAATGCCTTAACGCCTTGTCAGCAGACAATAAACAAATGACATTGGCTGGATTATGTATGTAGAGGTTTGTGAGTGAGCGAGCGAGTGAAAATATTTGGGTGGTTCTTAAAATCGAGGTCTCGGGAGCCGACGAGGGTGATTGAAGTGAGAATGGAGCAGCGCTGGAATGAAATGGCAAAGGGAAACGGGAGATCCCCTAGAAAACCCGCTGACTTGTGGCATCGTTCGGCACGATTACTACTTGCGAAAATCCGGGAGTGACGCAGGCGGGAATCGAATAAGGTTGGCCTAGGTTGGAGCGAGTAGGCTAACCACTACACTACCGAGCCCGTCCCAATTCAAAGGAACCGCCACGTCATTTATTTTCTATGTATTTATTTACTTTGTTGTGAAATGGTGTGGCGGTACCTTTGATGTGCTTTGTGTTTGATTGGTTACTGCTTGCTGTGAAATGTCCCCCACTTGCTGCGTCCAGAGTACTTAAGTTTACAGAGGTGAGACATCAGTTCATACCTCGAAACCCAAAACGGACCTGCAGTGCCTGAGCGGTTAATCTGCTCGCCTCCCACCAAGGCGAACCGGGGTCAATCTCCGACCGGGCCACTCCCCGGTTTTCGCAAGTGGTAATCGTGCCGGACGATGCCGCTGGTCGGCGGGTTTTTCTCGGAAATCACTCGTTTTGCCCGCCCTTTCATTCGGACGCTGCTCCATTCTCACCTCATTTCACCTTCATCGGCTCTCAAGACCTCGTTGTTAAGAGCCGCCCGAATCTTTCAACTCAACTCGAAACCCAGTCACACACACGCCAGCAAAATGGCGTCATCGGCCAGCTATATGTCGGAACGCACTTCGCCAATTGGCACCACGGGGATTGGCATGCCAACCTGCAGCCCAACCAATAGGAGACCTTTCGCACTACGCGGTAGCCAGTCGGATGGAAAAGCTCGTCCCCAGATCATTGAGCAGTCAATCAGAGAATGTACACGCCCACATCAAAGGAACCGACTCACCAGCTCGCCTCTGCGTGCTCATATTCTCTGCGTTTACTGATTAACTGGAGAAACGAACAAACGACGTGGGTGCAAGTTGTTTTCGTTCGGTTTCCGGGGCAGCGGAGAAAAGAACATACTTTCTGCCAGGTCTTCAAAAAAACTGGTAACTCCCAGGACTCTTCAAGAGGAAGGAAGACGTGCGTCACACCGGGTCTGCCCTTGATCATTTCAAGGGCGACCATTCAGGTTTGGCAAGAAGTGGCCGCGCCCTCTGTCCAATCAGCGTCGTCTTGGCTTAAATCTTGACAATGGGGAATCGGATCGTCGTGCCCAGGGGCGGGCATCAGCGCGGAGCAAACAAACCGCGGAAGAAGGTAACGAGCGCACGTCCGGATTGAATGGCGAGAGATAGCGCGGGCGGGCAATCCGCCTGTCGGATGTACGGAGAATCTGCGACGTGTTGACAGGAACACGATACCAGAGGCAGGACGCCGAGAACCTACAATGACACCCACGCCAACTTCGCCCTTGTCATAGCACAGAACACGTTTGTTATTTTTACGTTGCCAATTAATCTATCTAGCGATTTTTCGCCAAAAAAATATGAGTAAATGGTACACTTCAATACTATAAGTACCCAACAGCAGTTAGTCTATTGCCATTCGTTGCTGTCTGCTTGAGAAAGGGTTTTCATATTTGCCCGGGCCACTCAGAATTCGGCAACATCGGCACGGCTCCTACGTAATTCGTATGCAGACAGTTAACACGTGTCAAGAGGTAATTCAGCCAATAAATATACGTAAACGACCCTATAGTGTTTTGAAATATAACTTGTCTTGAAATCTTATTGCGAAATTTCGCTACCCCTACCAATTATAGGCCGGGCACGCTTTCTTATCATCCCCGCGCCTGTGTCATTTCTGGGTAATGCAGGGGTATAAAGAATTTGCCCTTTCCTTTTCTTGTTAATTTCCCCATTTTCTTATTTTGGCCTTTGGTTTGGTATCGGGACCATGAAGTTTCTCCACCCCTTCGGTTTTATTCTAATACATCTACATCGAGGTATTCTTGAGTAGTGGTGAGGCGCGGTTAACATATGCCATCCACCCAGTTCCCCACATTTACCGGGATATGTTCTACTTTATATCTATGCCATTATATAGCAGCACTAACTGCTTAAATGATTAACTGATACTCTATTTTCGGTTTAATTCCTCTGTGTCGACATCCAATGGAGAAGGGGGCCTCCGAACATATTTTCAATTCTCCTCCCTCTGTAGCCAGTCGTTCAGTCATGAACCTTGTCAAATCGCGTTACGTCCCTTTACATAGAGGTATTGAGAGCCGATGTGGATGAAATGAGGTGAGAATGGAACTGCGCCGGAATGCAAGGGTGAGGGAAACTGGAGATCCCGAGAAAACCCGCCGACCAGCGGCATCGTCCGGCACGATTCCCACATGCGAAAATCCGTGTGCGACCCCACCAGGAATCGAACCCGGTTCGCCTAGGTAGAAGGCCCCTTTAATGTGAAGAAATTAAAATGTATTGTAATGGGCCATTCGGCGGTTGGGTGTTAGCCCACTCGAATGGAGAACCCACAAGTAGTGTCATGAAACAGTGGGAATAGCTCGGGCTGGCTTCGTTTGTCAGAGGTTCCCTTAGTCGAAGGCGTCTGAAGTGCAGCTCTGACGGGGCTTGCATCCTGGAACCACCGGTGACTCCCAGAGCCCATACGAGGCCAGATGAAGTTGGGCTCTTGGTGGCAGTGTGTCGGAAACCGCACCCGGATATGAAGGCCCAATTGTTGTGAGACAAGCGGAAACCCATATCAGTACTACAGTGATACTTAACACAAGCGCAAGACTAATCTGCAAAGGAATATGCCGCCTGATAGTAGAGATGGGCTTATCTTATTAGATACATATACCCAGTGGGGCAGAAGTGTCTGGAAACCGTTGGGTTTGCGAGAGCGAAAAAAAAAAGAAGCCAATTAAGGACATGTACTTATTTGACTGGGCCAATCGTAATAAAGTACTCCGATACTGAACGTCCATGATTCACGGAGGCACTTGAGGCNCTTATCTTATTAGATACATATACCCAGTGGGGCAGAAGTGTCTGGAAACCGTTGGGTTTGCGAGAGCGAAAAAAAAAGAAGCCAATTAAGGACATGTACTTATTTGACTGGGCCAATCGTAATAAAGTACTCCGATACTGAACGTCCATGATTCACGGAGGCACTTGAGGCACGTGACGTTTAAAATCATCCAACCACGAAAGTGCATTCGAACTAAAGTGTTTTGGAGTACAACTGGACTTGAAATCTTTTCGCGAAAAACACACGCCCATATATAAAGGTAATAAAGGAAATGGTATGGCATGAACTTGCGAAATGCCCAACAAACGTTCAAATCCAATTAGCATTCAGATCGCGTTGACATACACGAGGTGCCCCGATGACGGGTGGGCTAATCAAATAAGGTCGAGTGCATCACGACCGGTGCGAACATATTCCCTCTGGTACCTGCGCCATGCGCACAAGACTCGCCTTCGGGCGCAATATCTCCACGAGGCACTGTTTGGCGTGGGCGTGCTTGTACAAAATTAAACGTGGGCGACATTTCCACGTATTTGATCGACTGCGAGCAACGAGCCCACGCAAACTTCCACTCATGGAGTTACATTCTTCTCCCGGCACGAATATAATCAAATATGTCTTATATTTCTTCGTGTTACTTTTGCATAAGATTTGGACGAGCATACTCATCATGCTTTTGCTATGCACAGCCCGTTTTACTGCCGGGAGACTTGATTGTTCCCGAGCGACGGTTGCGTAAATGTGCTGATTTTCTTCGGACGAAAATGGAACGTGGAAGTTCAAGTATGTGTGGTGTCTAGAAAGAATAAAAATTCTCAATTACCGTTCGTGGAGTTTAGTTGCAAAGTCAAGTTAAGTTAATCAGCACCAAAACTTCGAGGGTTATCTATCATAAGAGACCCGGAAATCTCACGGATTCAATTGGCAACAAGCTAGACTCCACAATCCTTCCTGTGCTAGACCCTCAGTTAGTTGTTAATTGGCTGATGATCCAGGTTTACCCCAGACCTGGTAGCATGGGGTTAGGTCCTAATTTTCTTGCAGGTTAGTTACTGACTATAATTAGGACGACCGGTTTTTCGTGAAAAGATTTTTTGCGGAGGCTAGATTTCAATATCCTATGTGCACATTTGCAGTTTTCATTTGGCTATTGGCCGCTTGTCTGTGTGTGAAGTGAGCCTGTCACATGAGTGAGCAAATTAGAATTAAGATTCTCTGATAATGACCGTCCATGATTCTCTGATGTACAGATAAGACGTGTAACAATTAAAATGACCCAATCACGAATGCAGTTCTGAACTTATGTGTTTTGGAAAACAAATTGTCCTGAAATCTTTTCGTGAAAAACAGGGGCCCCAACTGTAATTTCGGTCAGTGATTTATCGCAAAAAAATCGGAGCACCCAGTAGACTTTAAAACCATACAAATACCTCAGCTGTTGTTATACGTCCATTGGCTGCTTGTGTTGTTTCCCCACATGACCGAGCCACTCAGGATTCCTTAACTCCGACGCTGAACCGCCCTGATTTGCGGGCAAACAGTTAACACGGACCAGAACATGTTTCACGCAATAAAAAAAAAAGCCGGACGAACCTACCGTGATTTGAACTGTATCTAGACTCGAAATCTCCTCGCGAAATATCACTGCCCCTATCTACAATTCGTCAGGGGCGTGCCTTACAAACTGCGATCCAATTGAAAAAGAAAGACAAATGTTAATGTGATTGAAGTTTAGCTTGTCCTCAAACGAATTANTACAAACTGCGATCCAATTGAAAAAGAAAGACAAATGTTAATGTGATTGAAGTTTAGCTTGTCCTCAAACGAATTAACGAAATTTTTCAGTGTGTATATCATAAATTTCTAGCGACAGTTTACTTTCAGAACCAGCTGGTGGATTAATTTATAAGTTTAGGGACAGTGATATCCAGGAAAAAAGATTTCGAGGCAATATACACTTCAAAGCACTGTAGGATCGTCCAGCTTTTTTTTATTGGGTGAAACATGTTCACGTCAGTGTTAACTGTTAGCGCACAAATCAGGAAGGATCNATCGTCCAGCTTTTTTTTATTGGGTGAAACATGTTCACGTCAGTGTTAACTGTTAGCGCACAAATCAGGAAGGATCAGTGACAGAGTTAAGGAATCCTGAGTGACTCGGCCATATGCGTAAACAATATAAGTCAATAATAATTGGAGATATTGTGTCAATTGAATAATTTCACTTTTCAAATTCATACAAATGAGCCTTTCGCAATCGAGTTTTCCATAAGCATTTTACGAAATAATGCGAAATGTGGTCTTCTTATAATATCACATTTTGGTGCAACTTTTGCATATTTATTTTAAACCTCAAAATCAAAACATTCTCTCCCCCCCTCCATTTGGACACAAAATTTTTATGTGGCCATCGGCGATTCTTGAACTTTGTGTACACTAATGATGACGGCTGCGCACTCCTATGCTGTATACGAAGTTGTTTCACCTTTATATATTCTTGACCCGTGCTTTCACCGTGTCCACGATCGTGGACACGTTGCAAATGAATTATTATTATGATCGGTACTGTACACAGCAATGAATCAGAGCCCAGTACTTTGAGAGTCTTCCTTGTCTTCCTTCTTCAACACTTTGACATGAATGGTCGATGCCAATATCATAGAGCACACAGCACGTTATTACTGGTTGAAAGAAAAACCTGTGCACAAGTACAGCACATACCAAAAATCACGCGATTGCAACACTTTAACTCAGAAATTAATGTGTTACTGAGTGGGTTAACCCCTCAACAGATTATTCGGCGAGTAGAGGGATTATGGGGACTTGGGCACATCGGGACCTGGGACCGGAGCGTCGGAGCTGTTCGTGCTCTACCATTCCGGTCGGTGGCCATCTTGGAACCAGGAGGCATTAACCTTTGACCTTGATTCCAGTTACCTTTGACCTTGATTCCAGTTACCTTTGACCTTGAAATATGTGTCCTTTGAACTAGAAAACCCAAAAAATAAAAAAAATAACAAATTATAGAAATCTGTTAAAAATCATTTAAAAATCAATAACAAATATTAAAAATTATTTTTAAAATGTGTTATTAAAAACACATTATTAAAAAATTATTATTAAAAGATTTATTTTAAAAACTTACATTTTTGAGGTCTCCTCACTCCCACCACCCCTCACCTATACTCATTCTATCGTGTGCGGCCATTTTGTTTTTTGTTTGTAATTTTTTTATACATTGCTGGATGACGTCATCTTGGTTTTTCGTTTGTCATTTATATTTACCACCTAATTAATTTGTAAAGTCGTTACCTCAGTACTGTAACACTTAGTTTGCATTCACCAAACGTGTTCGAAGACACGAAAAATATGAATGTTCGAATAACGCAGACCGAGTGACATATAAGTGTGTAAAATGTGGCATGGCATTTGCTATGTGCGATAACTTGCAGAGGCATGGAAAAACCTGAGTAGCTGTAGGACCTTCACCTGCCAAGATCCATCGCGTACAGTCTCCTTCTCAGCAGCGTACGAGTGTACTTCCTACAAAACCAATGAGCATCCACCATTGTGTCAGCAACCGTCACGATAAAGAATCGTGACAGGGTCTGCGTTGGTTAATGTCAGTGGTTTCGCGGAGGCCCAAACTGCATTCCATCACAGTCTAAAGACCTATGCCCCCACAAGGAGAGCGAGTATTCGAAGGATATTTGCACATGCTTAACTTAAATGGGCGAAAACATAGCCGTTGGCTCTCCACATTAACACACTACCAATAAAATTTAATGTATGGCTCAAACGCAGCATTGCAAAACCAATCCCACTCAACGAAATTGGTATTCGAATAGAAAGGCAAGATGTCGAAAATTCTGTAGAAACCTCATACTGGAAATATACGTCACGAGAATGGAGCATACAAAGGGCGTGTTTCGGAGTAAATATTAACGAAAAATCAATCACCGAGTGCCCCCTCCCATCTAAACAACATGCTTGCCCCCTCAGCAAAAATGTTTTTTTAAACTTCATGTTGGAAAAAATCATGTGTCGTTTACGGATGCGTTATGCAGCTTTCTATAAAGTAATCATGGCTCCAAAAAACACAAAAACAGAGTTAAAACCACTTCGCTACCCCTCACGGTGTGCGATAAGCACAGTGAAGGATCCCATGCACTCCCCCTCACCTAAGTATAGACGCTCATCATTAAAAAACATTTCCTCCCAAGTTTAAAATCAGTACGTTAGGAAATTTAGGCATTTAACGAGTGGCCTAGTGATTTCGCACTAGTACTCGAGTTTTCATGAAAATGCTGCGTCGTTGGTTTCACGCTTGTTCTAGAATGTTTGCAGATATGATTATATTTCTCAAATGTAATAGTTAGGGCCAGTGACTTTTGCGCATTTTTAGCCTCGTGTGTCATCTGAAGTTATGATATATCACACCTCAGCTGTTGTTATACCTGCATTGGCTGTTGGTGCCGTGTCCGTCTTTGACCAAGCCACTCAGGACTAAGTAACTCCGACACTGAACCTTCATGATTCGTGCGCAAACGGTTAACATGGGCCAGAACATTTTTTAGCCAATCAGAGAAGTTGGACGACCCTACAGTGCTTTGGACTGTATCTTGTCTCGAAATCTTTTCGTGAAATATCACTGCCCCTANAGTTGGACGACCCTACAGTGCTTTGGACTGTATCTTGTCTCGAAATCTTTTCGTGAAATATCACTGCCCCTAGTAAAAGTTATTTTCTTCAAGTTGAAGTATTCCCACGTGTTTTGGGGTCCAATTATATTACACAATAAAGTTTTAAAATCAGCTTGTACAATATTAAATACACCGTTTCGAGTCTATTGTTGAATTGTAAGATATGATTTTGTGTTTTATTGCATTTTATGTAGTTCCCTGGAATCAACATTCTCCGCAGGCACATCCTAATAGAGGAAAACTACCACGGGTCTTGCCACTTCTCGAATTCAAGTTGCGAGTAAAAGGTCTCGATTCTTACAAGTACTCAAATACGAAGTATTAGATTCCTGGAAACATTCAATTCTGCCCATTACTACTCACTACCATACCACACCGGACACCCTTACTATGACACCATTTGTTATTGGCTGGATCTCGACCAATAAAATGCCGACTTGTTGGTGTCGCAATAAAACATTTTTTCTTATGTAACACTCTATATAATGTCCATCACGTTCATGTGAATATTCATGGGAGAACAATATCTGCTTACTCACGAAGATTAATTTCAGCATGATGAAGTATTTTTCTAAGATCCTGATAGAAAACAGGCAATAATTAATTTATAAAGTGTAATGTTTCTGTTAAAGAAAAGAAAAAAAATTCATATCACCTGTGCCCTGTTTACACTCGGTCGTATTCCACAATTTGTTAACCTAGACAGCGATAACAACTGAATAATTGTATCTAAAGGTCCCGTATATGACTATCTGCAGCTAGCTATACGTACAGTTCCAAGAGAATATCACTGTGCAACTATTATACTTAGAGGCCCTAACATTTAACGTTAAAATTCGGTATATGCTATTCACGGTAAAGTGAGCACTCCTTGAAGCCCTCTCATTTGGAATAATAGTCAATAAATATATTTTATTGTAGCCTTAGTCCTTAACTTTCCAGTCCTTTGGAATATATATCTGCACTTTTTTTTTTTACTTACATGGTAAAATTTATTTTAAAAAGTGGCGGAAGGATAAAAAATGGCTGATAGGAAAAAAATAACGAGGGAATCAAAAGTGCTCACTTTATCGTTAACAACCTTTATCAAGATAGGCGGCATAAAACTGTAGTATATATTGTTTCTTTGACAGAAAAACTTAAGCAGTATCTGGATTGATCCTGCAACAACATACCTGTAACAAACTAACGANTATTGTTTCTTTGACAGAAAAACTTAAGCAGTATCTGGATTGATCCTGCAACAACATACCTGTAACAAACTAACGAGATATTTCAATGGCAGTAGATAAGTTTCGTTGTCGGTACCCTGAAACCGGACTTCTTCAGGTAAAGTGTTCTAGAGCGAATTTCTGCTAAAATTTTTTTTTTCAGTGAAGGAGTGTTGATATTGTAACCATAATCCTGAACTGTTTTCGTCAGAGATATGCACATTTTTGTTGGTGTTAGAGTGAACAGTTTTTTTTTGTTTGGAACTGTACAAACAAACGTTAGTACAACGCACTGTCATTAAAGAAAGTGTTTGTGTTCGATGCACTGAAAAAAAAAAGTTTTATTGAAACAAACAGCGTATGTTAGTCGCAACCAAATATATTTGTCTGTATATGGGCAACGNGAAAAAAAAAAGTTTTATTGAAACAAACAGCGTATGTTAGTCGCAACCAAATATATTTGTCTGTATATGGGCAACGAAATGTTTTGTTGTAACCAAATAATTTTGTTGTTATTATTTGGTTGCCCCATGCAAAGATTCTGTTGGAGCAACTAAAGATTTGTTTGGTTCTACGTAAATAAAACAGTTTATTTTAATGATAAAAAAATTGGGAGCCCTGCCGAGGTTAGAACCTATATCATCTGCGCCCGGTGGTGGCGCCATAGCTAAAGTGACTACAGATGACGTTGGGATGTTTTTAAATACATACATATCAAATACTGGACAATAAGAGCCTATTTCAAGTTTTATAGCTTTATTTTTTTGAGTTTCCCGATGCATTTGTTTTATTATGACATTTATACCATTATTAAGCATCAATAAATGTACCAATAAATAATAATTGCCACAAAAAAATGCAAAACTTTGAGCCGTATTTGCGAAAGAGCAATCTAATGAGTTGCCATACAAATATATACAGATGATTGAACAAAAACAAGTATTCAAAGCAACTTTCTCAGATAATACTGCCACTTTAAGGAAATTATATATATGTAATTTATGTAATGTATAAACCGAAATGTTAAATTTCAGAAAATATTATTAAACATAAAGATTAGTGAGTGAGTGAATGAAGAGATTCGGGCGGCTCTTAACAGCGAGTAATTGAGAGCCGATGAGGGTGATTGAGGTATGGAGCAGCGCCGGAGTGAAATGTTGTGGGAAACGGGAGATCCCAGAGAAAACCCGCTGACCAGAAGCATCGTCCGGCACGATTCCCACATGCAAAAATCCGGGAGTGACCCGGTCGGGGATTGAACCAGGTTCGCCTTAGTGTGAGGCAAGCTGGCTAACCGCTCAGCCACCGCGGCCCCTATGCCGCCGGAGTTCGCGTTATAAGCGGCTGTTTCACCTCTGTATTGTTTAGAAATCTGTGATAGTTGTGTGTGTGTGTGTGTATGTGTTTGAGAGAGCCATATGCGATTCGGAGCTCGAACTACTGTCTCCGGGGACGTGGTCGACGCGTCAGCGGCGGTCCGGCATCTGCAGACTCGCAGCATCCGCTGCGATGGCGGACGCCGATTGCCGCCCGAGAGAGCGCGTGGCAGGCTCTCCCCCACCCCCTCTTTNCTCCTCCACAAGCGCACTGGCCTCACTCTGACGTCATGACGTCAGAACCCGCGGAGTAAAACACACCCCCTGTCCCCTTACCGTGGGGCCTCTCTCCCCTTGCTCACCCTCTGCACCCTCACTCCACTGTCGGGCATTGTCGACGTCAATACTCGTTGGTCGAGGAGGTGCGGGGCGTCCCGATACAGAGAGTAATAATTGCGAGGAAACTCCATGTAGGAGGGGGTGGAGGGAGAAGAGGTTATGCCTTCGGAACTATGTCCGTTCCAGCAGGTGAGGCATCACGAAAAAAAAAAAAACAGTGGACGTGCGCTTATTATCAGTGGTAGGTAGGGACACCCGCGTAAAGATGGAACATTTCTGGCTCATCAACGTGTAGGCACAGAATTGGAGAGGGACGTTTACACTTTGCGCTCTGTAAACATTTCTGGGCATTCGAGACAAACTAAAATTGCGTATCTTATATCCTAAATTATAGGAACGCCATTTCTGTTTTTTGAACCGTCTTTCTCACTTACCACTGTTCTGCTCGTTCACATCAGACTTCACACGCTTGCTTCACTGGATAAAGTTTATTACTGGCTGGCTCTCAGCCATTGGAACGTAGAATTCATTGTCACCCAATCAAATATCCTTTCATATGTAACAAGTATACAATCAACATAGTTCACTTCTGTTGTCGCAAAATTATCTTTTGTTTTTAATCTCAGTGATTCGTGGTAATGTGCTGCAAATTACTCTTGAGATCCTATAAGCATTAGCGAAACAAAGAAACTACACCCACGTGATTTTGCTTTCAGTGATAAAGAAGTTTTTCTTATTTGTGCAGTTAATATTACACTCGAGGATAGTGTTCTAAGTGTCAATATTTCTCCAGTCATAATTTAAAATGTGAGGTGAAGAACTGGTAGAATCTTATTTCCTGAGAAGTTCGCTCACAGACATGGGAGCATAGTTGGGAACAGGTTATGTATAGTTACACAATTTATCAGCAGTGTCTACTCAAAGGACTGAGGTCACATCAGCAGAGGGTACCAGTAAGGTTGAAACAGACCGTAATGGAAACAACTGTAGCTAGAAGTGAAGCTGACGAAATAGATCAAGTTGGGGGGAACTCAGAAACTAGCAATGGACAAAAACACAATACAGATTACCGAAACAGGAGTCACGCATGGCCATGCTGAACAAAATGTTCGTGCAGATGGAACAATCAGAACGTTGCAGGGGTTTCGTAGTAAACACATGATAAAAAAAAAACCTGTTAGAAATCTTGTAATGGTGTCTGAAAACGAAAATAATTTAAGAAACATTTCGTACACAGAGGAAAATTTCAAGTTCTCATTTCAAATCTAGGGGTTACTTTTTGGGCATGAAAATGTCTAAGTGTTTTCAGAATCAGGTTTAGCTGCTCACATTTCTATACAGAAGCTTCTGAATTGTCTTTAGAGACACAACATAGTTTTATCTGCATTAGTGTGGCATAAAAGTATAGGGTCACCGCTGAAAGTCACGTTCATACGAGTAGCCTACATGCCAGTTGAGCGCCTTGAGCCCAGCGGCGATGGTATAGTCTGTTCACGGTAAAGTGGGCACTTTTGAGGCCCTAGTTACTTTTTCCTTTCAGTCATTTTTATTATCCATTAACGAAATTTTTAAATAAATATTGCCATTCAATAATAAACACGGTGTGTATATTCCACTGGACTCGAAAGTTAACGTCTGAGGCTACAACAAAATATATTAATAGACTATTATTCCAAATGAGAGGGCTTTCTAAAGTGCTCACTTTACAGTGAATAGCCTATACAAGTGGTGAGTAAGCAAGAGTTACCCTCAGAGTTTACAATTTTCGAGGTCTCGAAAGCGCAAAAGAGCTGCAGCCAATCGGAACTCGTATTACAATCATACATCTACAAAAATAGTCAATCAAGGGGTGACGGTAACCAGACTATTAAATACAAAACAGAAATTAAAGTTACGTGTCCCGAGAGAGACAAAGGATATCGAGTCATAAAATAGATAGCACAATGATAAGCTAAAGTGAGGGAGTGAAGGGATTTAGGCGACTATTAATATCGAGGTCTTGAGAACCGATGAGGGTGAAGCGAGGTGAGTGTGGAGAACCACTGGAATGCAAGGACGGGGGAAACAGGAGATCGCCGAGAAAACCCGCCGACCAGCGGCATCGTCCGGCACGATTCCCCCTTGAGAAAATCCGGAGGTGACCCCGCCTGGAATCGAACCCGGCTCTCTTTGGCGGGAGGTGAGAAATCTAACCACTACACCACTGCGGCCCCGTAAAAACTTGAAGAATTTGTGAATTCATTTCGCGACAAGCTAGAATTTAAAAAAAAACTCGTTCATTTGTGTTACTTTTGAAATTGGTGCACGCGTTGTTTGATACCTAGACAACCATCAGCCAATAACTAAAATGCAATAAAATGCAGGCCTAATCATTACGACGTTTCACTCTGAAAGTAAACAACCAATCAGCAGTTACTAATTTAATAATTATACATAAGGCTGTGAAGTCTTGCCTACACGTCATGGAATCCGCGAATGCGCGAACTTTTCATGTGATTGGCTACAGAATATCGCAGAGTGTGGTTAAGGAGCGCGGTTCAATATGGAGGCAGGTAGCTGGGCTTAACGTCTCGTCGACAGCGAGGTCATTCGAGACGGAGCAAGTTGCTCAGGGGAAGGAATGTGAAGTAATCGGTCATGGCCTTTGTTAAGGACCCATCCCAGTATTCGCCTGGAGTGATTTCGGGAAACCATGGAAAACCAAAATGAGAATGGCCGGACCGGGAATCGAGCCCGGGTCCTCCCGAATGCGAGTACAGTGAGTTGCCACTATGCCACCCCGCTCGGTGTGGTACAATAAATAGCCTGGTCCTAGACGAAATCCAAAATTTATAAAACGCTTGCTTCTAACTAGGGTTTTCGAAAATTCCGTCTTTAAATTCAGAACCCCATTTTTACATCTACTACAGACATACACACCAAAACCAACCTGTCACGTTGGCATTAAAATTAATTTAAAAATTGTAGGTTTAATATGAAAAATATAACAAGTTCAAAAAAATTGAAAAATGATTGCGAATTAAAATTCACCGACATGAGTGTTTAGTTATTTTAAAAAAATTGTTTCGCTTTCAACTGCCATGTTTTAAACTTTTCGTTGTTACGTTTTTAGCCAACGGACCGAGTTCAGGAAATTGCGACGTTCACGCACGACGTTCTTTAAACTTTCAAGTTTTACGTTTCGACGTGATGTAAGACGTAAACGTTCACATTAAAGGAAATGTTGTTTATAATATCTCGCATGTGTCCTTGCGTCATTATGTAGAATGTGGAACGCCGCCATGTCTCGAACACGTTCCAGCAGGAAAATGAAATAGCCAGAATTGGAAAACATGCAAGTAGGTAGTTGAAAGCAAGCAAGTTATTTCGTGATTTAAAAATCACTCCATTCGGCGTTATTTTAGTTAGTGTCAGTTCAGTTTCGAAAAACTTTTAACGTTATATGTTTTTATACGGAATTTGCCCTTTTAATGTATTTCGTTGCTTCCGTAGTTTGGATTTGGTGTATGACTTGACAGTAGAGACAAAAGGGAATCTCTGGATTTGAAAGGAAATGAAATTTTCCGAAATTACGACTGGAAAACTATAATTTTCGTAAATTTGAATTCTCGATCCATAATCCGCTTTACATATATATCGAGTTCTCCTGAATAAATTGGGACCCTAACCACTTGGCTACCCGATGTTAATAAATTGTGACAATCCAGGTATGGCAGGTGAAATATCGCCCTTATGGTCACATAGCGCGACGTCTTAGCGTTAAAGTCCACGTAAGGACCCTTTATTTAAATACGGCAAAATAATTAGACACTCGCTATGCGAAGTCGTGAAGAGTTAAGAACAGCGCCCATCTCCTTATTACAGTCAGCTACAACTTACTATTGGACACTGGCTGGTCATCGGGGCAGCTCTGCTTACCCCTGAGCGAAGATCGAGAGCGACATCGACGGGAACTGAGCCTGTTGGCCACGGGGGGGGNGGGGATCCACCAAGCACTCAGAAGTGAGAGATATTCTAGTGTGATACGCGTCCAGCGCGTTTTTGAAAGACAGAGAAAACACGCGCGTTTTATTATGCTTAGATTCCTGAAGAATCCGCAGATTCATTTCGGGGCAAGCTATAATTCAAAAACTTGTATATTTGTGTTTTTTTTTTCAATTGGTGCAAGGTTTGGTGGTTAGGCTACTCACCTCCCACCTAAGCGAATTGGGTTCGATTCCCGCCGGGGTTCGCTCCTGACTTTTCGCATGGGGAAATCGTGCCGGACGATGCCGCTGGTTGGCGGATTTTCTCGGGGATCTCCCATCTCCCCCGCTCTTGCATTTTTGGCGCTGCTCCATACTCGTCTCACTTCACCTTCATAGGCTCTCAAGACCCGGATGTTAAGGCCTACCAAATCAATCCACCCCACTCCAGGCGTTAGTTGAGCCGTAAGCCAATAACCAACATGCAATTAAATGCAGGTTCAGTCATTACTTTCCACTCAGATAGGAAGCAGCTTATGAGCTGTTGCTGTTAATATTTGCATTATTGTACATACAACTGTGGAGTCTAGCCTACTCGTCATTGAAATAGCTAATTTTTCAGGTCTTTAATTACGCATTTAGGAAAACATTGCTCGTCTCGTTAACCAAACGTAAATAATACATCCTTTAAAACTCAGAAAGTAGAGACTTCGTCTATCTTTATATCCCTCTATTACCTTAAATTAAACTACAAATTGCATAAACATTATAATATCAATTAATATAACTTCGAAACGTTCAACACTCTGCCCGTATGACATAAGGTCAAACATATATATATTCCGTCACGTATGAAATGTCAAACATTCACATTACCAACTTTATCCAGAAGTCTGGTCAACAAGAAGCACAATATGAGAAGTATTTACTTCAAATATACCACAGGGCTGAAAAATACCGAGCGAGCATAAAATACGTTAATGAGCTGATAAACTGACTATTTAATTGATTCGCTGTGGTCATTGGTGGATGTTAACATTACCACGCTCTTGAACATAGCTGGCCATTAATAACCATTCACAGGTACACCTGATGAGCTCTCTGTGGACAAGTGAGCAGGAAACATGGCGAAAGAAATAAGCAATCGCCAATGAAATGTTAAGCTCTTCACAGACATACACAGATTATCTGAATACAGCTTGTTACAAGAGATAATTTCGCTACGTCATTTCGCCGAGTGTTGAAAGTGTTAAATAGAGTATTTCTACTAATTAAAACCTATTGTAAATGGTTTATTAACTACGAACCAAAATATTCATTTTTCTAAATATGCTCGCCTAACAAGTCATTTTTTCTACTCCTACGTTAACTTTACTGTACGTCATTGTTATTCGCAAATGATTATGCGAGGTCCGAGGTCTGAGAGTGATTCTATAAATCGGACACATCCTCCTCTATACGTAGATATTCTTCTCCAGCGTCTTTCGAACCACCAGAGAGGTTTGTATTTCCAGCAAGCAACCAGCGACTCACGTTTGAGTGATGCTTTCTCACAACTGGCAATCCGGATCATCTTCTTGAACGTTTTAAAAGTAGCGCACTGAGAGAAATCGTTACTTGGTCATAATATATAACAGAAATATTCAGCTACCGTATCCTTGTCTGCTCTAAACCTCACGAAACAATCTTTTCGTGTACGAAAAAAATGCACGCCAGTGCTTTTTGATGGTTTCTTGCAACATCACGCAGTGTTTTATTATCATGGCCAATCAAAGACGGGATACGATTTCTTATCATCCCCGCACCTGTGTTTTTTTCGGGGTAATGCAGGGGTATAAGAATTTCCCTTTCTTTTCATGTGACTTTCCCCCTTCTTTCTTTATTTATCTTGGCCTTTGACTTGCTCTCGGGACCACGCAGTTTGTCCACCCCTTTGATATTATTCTATTACATCACTATCTAGGCAGTAGTGGTAAGATGCGGTTAACCTGCCATCAACTTAGTTCTTCACACTTCCCGGAATCTATTCTACTTTGGATCTATGTCATTATATAGCGGCACCAACTACTTTACTAATTAACTGATATTCTACTTTCGATTCAAGCCTTCTGTACGAACGTCCACCAGAGAGAAGGGTTTCCGGACATCTTTACGATCCTCCTCCCCCTATATTCCATCCTTTATTCATAATATATGTCTAAATCATGTTCCGTTTACACTTCTAGTGTCTGCACAATACCTGGTTCGTTTCCCTATTATCTCGCCTTGATATTTGTTACTCCATTCCATCAATTCCTTGTTCATCGCCGGGTGGACATTTATGCTATCTTCAGTTCATCAGGGAGGAGGGGGGAAGGTCCCCCAACTCATCAGTTGCCTGCTGATAAATCCTTTTAAAGTTTCTTATGACTTTCTAGGGGCTATCGCCATGCTGTGCAGTAGTAGGTCCGCTGTGGTAAGATGCTATCGCGATAACTTGACTGTCCAGAGGCGCTTGCTCATCGCGACAATAGCGTATCACACGGTCGTAATGCCACTTGTAGAACTTTAAGCAAGGAATCGCGAAGAGAACTGGGTATGATGGCCGCTGACTGTAACTCTGGACCGAAACTTCATGTGTGTTCTGAACGAAAATGGTGGGTCCTACGCACTTGCAACAAGAGGACCATATTTGTTACGTAAGTGATACTGCTCAATAGGCCAGCATCAAACATTACGAAATCCCGACAGTACAAAAGTTGCATACAATAAGAGGTTGGCCACCCCTGTTATTTTTATNTCAATAGGCAAGCATCAAACATTACGAAATCCCGACAGTACAAAAGTTGCATACAATAAGAGGTTGGCCACCCCTGTTATTTTTATTACTGTGGAAGGTATTAACACATTATTGCTGTAGGTTAAGGATCCTAATAACAGAAAACAATGTTCGGAGTATTGTCATTTAATGTCACTTAGTTTCCGATATTTCGGGAGATTACTGTTTTCAAATTTGATTTTCAAGGGGTCAATTGCACGTAGGTACAAAGTGTCCTATATATTTTCTACTTAATTTTTCATAAGGAATAATAATCTCGGAGTTTGTGGGTGATTTTTAGACACGCTATATAGTGTATATAAATAGTACCACGCACCAGACTGCAAATATAAAGATGTTCAGCATAGCTACTTTACGAAAAATGGAAACTTGCCTACGTGCTTGACTCTCTCCTGTGAAAATGTAGGAATGCTACCTTGGATAAGGACAACCAGTTGTATTTCATAACACTTTAGCTCAGATTCACTTTTGTCATTGGATGATTTACGTGTTACGTGTCTTAGATGTATGCTCATGAATCACAGTACTCTAAAGGAGAAAATTAATCCTGGTTGGTCATCCAAGTAAGAAAATGTTTTCTCTCAAAGACAAGGTTACAAATAAGCAAAAGAAAACTGCTGGCATGTCCGTAAGGTATTGAAATCTAACTTGCACGAAAATCTTTTCGCGAAATTCGGGTGTCCCTAACCTCGGATGTATGGGGGAAAAACTTTACAACTTGATGTTTTTCTCTATATGAATTTATGGTTATATCCAATATCCAACTTTCCTGAAGAATTGCTACAGTTCTTCTTAGAGACTGTTCATCCACCTCTAGAACATTGCACTAAAAGGGCAACGCAACGAATTGATGCGCACCCAATTTAATAATATTTTGCATGAGAAATATTAATTACTAGGAATTACCAACACACGTATTATCTACATGATTTATTCACATTAACTACAAACGAAATGTTTTGATTTATATATAAAATATAAGTCAAAGTCCAGTTTAACCCAAAACAAGACACTCCTATACTGGAATTGAGAGATTTGGGCGGCTTTTAACATCGATGTCTTGAGAGCCGATGTGGGTGAAGCGAGGTGAGTATGGAGCAATGCCGGAATGCCACGGGTCTGGGGAAACGTAAGATCCCCGAGAAAACCCGCCCGCCGACCAGCGGAATTGTCCGGCACGATTCCCACATGAGATGAGAAAATCCCCCCACCGGGAATCTAACCCGGTTCGCCTAGGTGGGAGGCATGTAGTCTAACCACTTTAATACCGTGGCCCCCACTATAATATTAACAGAAGTATAAAACGCTTGTGATATGTGAAATATTTAGTAACCTAATAAAAACGTTATACATGGTGTGATTTTCCAAAGGTTTGATTCATACAGTGTGAAGATACTGGGACTCCATACTCACCTCACTTCACTCTAATCGGCTCTCAAGACCTCGATGTTAACCCTTTCATGCCCATTGTAACCAATCGTCAACTTGAAGCCTATATTTGAACGGTACTGTTCACTCAGTGCCCAATAATCTACCCTGTGGGTAACTGATTCCCGCGGGATGCAACTGCACTACGTTATAACCAGTAAATATCACTAATCACCGCGCCCAAAGACCACAGCTTATTGGTTACGATAACGAAACAAGTTCTTTGCCAGCTCAAATCCCGGATGTGTAAAAAAATGTTCTAATTGGCAACACCAGAAATTATAAATTAGTGTGTGGATGAAATGGTTAAGAGCTGCCCAAATCTCTTCATTCACTCACTTAAGAGTGTGGTTGTCGCAGCTGACCGCCGCTTCCTGACGGAGCCCGCCTCCAGTCGACGGGCCGGAAGTGGGTCACATGGGCACGGAGTCGGCCCCGGAAAAGCGATTCTCAAGGGTGGCTGGGGGTTTGAAGGCACGGACGGAAAATTGGTTTCGGTTTTAGAGTCCCCCCCCCCTCCCTCTTCCCTCATCTTCAGAGACATGAGCCGGTTTAGGGTGGAGGGGGATGAGAGCGGTAGGTGAGGGTTGACGAAAATGTTTGTTTCCGAAGTTGACCTATTTTAAAAAGGTAACTTGTCTTTATCTCTTATGCCGCACGGGTTAGCCAGGGAGGGGGTGGTGTAAGAAG
>NQII01007921.1:14170-53255 GCA_002778355.1 Clitarchus hookeri | reverse complement strand
GGTGGTGTAAGAAGAGGGGGGGTAGGGGCGGGACCCTGCTCCCCTCTCCCTTGCACGGGCGCACGCGGCGAAGAGAACGGGCAGATGTGACAATCAATGCGCTGACGTCAGAGCCGCCGGCGGCCAATGGCGGCGCGGCCCCATTCAACTCGGGCAGGCCCGCCGCGCTGTTGCCGAGAGAGGTTGAATGCGCCGCGCCGTTCATCAGGAAGGGGGAGCGACCGGCAGCGCTCCTGGCGGCGGGAACGGTCAAACCTCTCGGCGCGAGGCTCTCCGTCGAGACTCCAGTCCGCGTCTGACGAGCACGTGGGGGAGTGGGCGGACACAGAACAGCACGGCGACAGAAGACCTGCGCCCCGGGGTGGGAGCACACGCACTCTGGTGGCATCCCCACCTGACGTATAACAGAGTAGAGGTCTCACCACTTCAAATTAAATTTAAAAAAAATTTTATGTCAGTCTTAGGCGGAAATTNACCACTTCAAATTAAATTAAAAAAAAAAAATTTTATGTCAGTCTTAGGCGGAAATTCCTGTATTTAAAACTCGAAGGATGATAACCTCAACTCCTTGACGCTACAGCAACTGAGGAGCTCGCTTAAGCTCCCGGCATTGTTCGTTCTGCCGTGATGAGGGGCTAACCCCCCTGGATCCCGCCCGATGGGAAAAGGGGAGATGGCGGTATGATTTGATAGGTGGGAGAGGGAGGATGGGGTGGGGTGGGGAGGGTGACTAGGGAGTTGGGCGGTCCGCCACCTGCCAGTGAGGCGACCACCGCCGGCGGAGGCGGACATGCAGGGCATCCGAACCTCGAGGCGAGCACGAGGATGTGCTCCTCTGGCTAGACGTCGTCGCCCACCGAGGTGAGTACTGACTTCAATAATTCTCCTACAGCGTTAGACAGCACACGCGCAGACTAAGATTTCGCGGCCTCCCGGTGATTTTTCGTAACGTCAACAGTACGCGTCTCCTACGGCAAAAATGCTTGCAACAAGCACATATTTTGTGAGCAAGTTTGTGTTTGTAAATAAATGCGTGCCTACACTTGATGACCTGAAGAATTCGCGGATTAATTTAAAAAAAAAAAAAACTCTTACATTTGTGTTACCTCTCCAACTGATGCACGTGTTGACATCTCGTGGAAAATCCTGTGCTAACAATAAACATGCAATACAATGTAGGCTCAGTGATTACTTTCCTCTCTGACAGCAAGCAGCCTGTGAACGGTTAATAAATAGCTGCTTGACTGTGAAGTGGTCATTGGATCAGCGAAATTTTCAGGTCTGCACGTATATGGTTGAACTTTGCTCGCGCATTAAAGGTAGAATTTTAACGCAAATGATAAGAAACGGCTTCAAAATGTTGGCCTGGAAAAAAAAAACGGTGCAGCGAGATCTTTCGTAATTTTGCTGAGAAGCAAGGACGGCTGCAGTTGGTGCCCGAGCAGGCGGCGTTGCCAGATCTCTCCCGAACTCCCTGAGGCGGCGTGCAAACCACGTGGTAGGCCGAATGATGCGTACGGCTCTTATTTATTATCCCTCTTTTTTTTTTCGAGCTGCGAGACAAATTTTGATCTAGTGAGGGTCAAGCGACTTTCCCGTAATTGTAAAATTTTCAGTGGTTTGGTGAGATTAGATTAGACGTCCACACGCGCGTATTGACTTGTATGCTGTGTATTGAAAAAACGCATTTTCGAAAACAAAACACTTGATAAAATAACATTGTTTTTACGGACAGTTCAGACAAATTAAGAGCACAAACATTATTTTTTTTAAGTCCGTCAGCACTGGCAAAGTTACCTTTTTTTTCTAGATTTATACTTACTAAAACTTATTGACTGAAGATGTAATAATCTCGTCCACCGAACTTTGCTATTGCCTTAACCGCTTTTAAAATGTTTGGTTANGGACAGTTCAGACAAATTAAGAGCACAAACATTATTTTTTTTAAGTCCGTCAGCACTGGCAAAGTTACCTTTTTTTTTCTAGATTTATACTTACTAAAACTTATTGACTGAAGATGTAATAATCTCGTCCACCGAACTTTGCTATTGCCTTAACCGCTTTTAAAATGTTTGGTTCACTCCTTGAACCGTAATGCTGCAAACTGCATATCAACGTGATGGACAATTGCTGTGCGTAATACTGTCGACCTTGAAGCAAACTTGTTTCTTCTACTTAAAAGGTGAAATGTCCTCCTGTTAGCGGGAGCCTTGGAGATGAATGAGCTGAAAAATGGCTAGAAATCATTGATAATCAAAACAGCTCAATGAACATTCATTTACAAATATTCCCGTTGAGTCACTGCCATGAATCACAATTTATGGAGGAAATTATTAGCTAATAAACTTTTGGAATTGCCTACTAATTTTACGTCAGGACCTGGAAAATTATTTATTTCTAAGAAAATATTACGTGATCTCATCGAAAGTGCAACGTTTTTCTGTTTGATTGAATTGTTTGTAAAGGTAGTTCTTAAGTATGTTGAATTAAGTACGACGAAATATACGCTGTACATGATTTACAGAATGTTGGGTCACATTTGGCTAGGAACTGACGGGTAAGAAATTTCAAGTTACTTTAGTTTCATTTAATGAAAGCTTTTCATTTATGGGTAAATTCCATTTCAGGGTAGATTTCATGAGAATAAATGTTTAAATATTTTAAGGCTCAAACAGTTCGATGAAGTGCATTAGCAGAAAAAGCTGTTACTTGTCTGCGAATACACTAAGTGCTTTTAGAACAATGCGCCATCAATTATCACAGATACACAGTATTTCATAAATGAAAAATGAAGAAAACGATTTAACGAACCTTTATTTCTTGGCAGTGGATGAATATTAATGAAGCACACAGTTGGTTAATAAAATAAGTTATATGAGGTGCAGAAGATTATTTAAACCTGTCACGAAAAAGCAACACAGGCCCATCCTTAAAGCACTTTTAGTGAAATAAATTTAAATTTTTACAGTTTCACTGGATCCATATATTAATTCATATGACATATGTATTCTATATCAAACGAACCTCATTAGTTTTCATTAAATAAAAGTGTTTATAAACATAAATAAAAGTGCCTTTCATATCTCCTGTTAGATAAAATTTTATTGCGTTTCTCTTAAATTTTTCTCCGACTGCTCATTAAACTTGTATAATTGTATTTGTTAACTCTGCCCTTATCATAATTCATCTTTTTCCGTTAGGTAAAACGTTAAGAGTTATATATTGAAACTTTGCGTATTGAACAACAAATAAATAAAGGAGCGGTTGGCAGCACTGCTATCAAGAGAAACGACATGCGATTGGCTGTTATATAGTCTTCTGCGCATGTTCAAAAAGTGCGTTGCTCTCAATTATGGCCATAAACACAATGTTTACATTTTGTTTTCCTTTTATAAATTTATCTTGGAAATGGATCCCTTGCATACAGAAGCAATAAGTAAAACTTGAACCACTTTCAGTATTGCAAATGTATCGATTGTGTATATACCTGTATGTATTTATAGTTCTTCACTAATGTAAAATTAATTACTCTAGTTAAGTTTTAAATAGGCTAGATTGGTGTAAGTTCATTTTTAACAGCAATTGGTACATTTTGAAATTTGTTAATGTCCTGAGTCTTCAGAATGAACAAAACAGTGAACATATTTAACCCTAAATAAGTCAAACACTTGTGTGTTAAGACATTATACATTACCGTTAACTGCTACTTAGTCTACATAATTACATTGAGTGAATTTTGAAAGCATAAGCTCTCCAAAAACCCACCTGCTTTGAATATGTGAACAACAAATATTATTCAATATTACAATAATAATTTATTATGCTAAGTGTGACGGTTTTGCCTTTTTCCTCTACTGCATACGCACTGCTTCTGGCACAATGCCTAGCAAATTCGTGTAGTCTGAAAGTATAATTTACATTGCACATTCTTCAAATATATTTGTTTTTCTCAGCTGAAAGCTCACTAAAAATTGTCGAGTAGTTATTACAATATCGTTTATACGAGTCCTCGTTTTTCCATCTTAAATATCGTTTTAGTCTTACCGATCTTCGTAAACCTCAAACCTTTAATCAATAACGTATCGGATGTAGATAAAGTGGATAATTTTTCCTTTTTCTACTAGATAAATTACTATATATGTATGGCTATTTTGTTCTTCGATAAATCGCGTTTGATATGGTTCCAGTGTTCATTCCTACAGAAATCTTCAAATTTTTCTCTTTTTTTATAGCGCCAGGTCATACCTACGTATTGTCACGTCAGTGACACAGAGTCCTGAAGAATACAGAGGCGAAACAGCTGGCTTATTTCGTTAACTCCGACAGCACACGCCATTTAAAATGGCGTCACTAGCCAGCAAAATGTCGGAACCCTTTTCGCAAATCAGTGCCTTGTAACTTACTCGCCAGCCGGCAGCCCAGCCAATAGAGAACTTTCAGCTGCATGCAGTAGCCAGTCAGACGCAAGGACCGTTCCCAGAGCCTCGCGCAGCCAATCAGAGAATGGGCACGCCCACATAAAAGAAACCGACATGCCATTTCACCTCTGTGTATTGATCTACTCTGTATCCCTAACCTATGTTTAGAGACCTGAAAAATTCGTGAGTTCAATCACCTGCAGCCTAGACTCAAAATATACCCTATGTTAGCTGTTAATTGGCTGTCTGCTGTCACAGTGGAAGGCGACGATTGGGCCGGCGTTCTCCAATAGGCGTCAAACACCGTGTCGACCAATTTCTGAAGTCATATAAACACACGTGTTTTGGAATCTTGCTTGTACCAAAATGAATCCGCGATTAATTCAAGTATCTACCTATGGCCCGTTATCTAATAATAAAAGTGGTAAAAATTCACATGATTTTGTAGTTTAGTCCACCATAAAAAAAATTAATTATGAGCAGAGCCCGGAGTATTTAGCGAATTCTATAATTGGCAAAGCAGACTTTTAAGTTTTATAGTTTTGTTCTACTGTTATGATTCGAAAGCAGTTCAGATTCGTCCTGTGTAGTTGTGAGTCTGTGATCTACGTAAATATAAAACACGACCGAATGACGAACGGTCCATACTGAGGTTTGCTTTGTGTCAGCAGCCAATAGGGAAACGACGGTGGATCGAGCACATAAAGAACTGTGAAGTGTAGCCTGTTGCCAAATTGATTCCGGAAACACCCGGGACTCAAATTAAAGTTCACGTTATCCTTACCTGAAGTGCGGAAGACGTTGACGTACGTATTTGTAAATTTAGATTTTTATTTATTCATTAATTCTGTGAGTACCATGCCCGAGTGTAGCTGGCGAGGCAAACACGAATATTTATTGACACCTGAAAAAAAAGTCGCACGAGTATAGTTTCATTGTTTTCGTAGGTTTTCTCCTTGTAGCCTATTACATATTATGTAATACGCTACAAAGTTTCACACGCAAATTACATTGTTACTTCCTTACAAGTTGCCATAGAACAGACAGCAAGTAGTGCAGATACGTGGTATTTCAGATCCACATCAGATAATATATGTGGTATTGCAAAAACCAACAATATATTCAAGGGAAAAAATTCCCCACTAAAGCACCAATTTTACCTGGTGCAGAGACGCATTCTGTGCGTATGTCAAAAGAAAAACGGAAATATCCTGTAAAGTTTGGATATGTGGTATTGTCGTGGCACCATCGATAAACACTTTTACTCATCAACGTGTAAAAATTACAAATGAACACTTTGGAACATTAAACAAGCTAAGCATTAAAGAACATTTGATTAGAAGACTGTGAACTCGGCATTTTATTGGCCGACACACGGCCAGTAATGAACGTTGTACAGAACGGTGTGTTGTCAGGTGTAGTGTAGACCAATATACTGTTGTGAGTGGGAATAAACAGACAAGCAGAACTGGTCTTCCTGCTGAGGTATTAACGTCTCTAAATATGTCCAGACTTCAAAGTGTTGACCTCCTTATCACATTATACTCAATGATTTCGACCGAGCGAAGTGACGCAGTGACAAACCTTTGGACTTGCATTCGGAAGGACCTGGGTTCGAATCCCGGTCCGTCCATCCTGATATCGGTTTGACACAGTTACCCTGAATCACTCTAGGTGAACACTGGAATGGTTCCTTAATACAGGCAATCGCTTATTCCTTCCTTCTTCCTGCTTCTCTGAGTAACTTGCTCCGCCTGTAATGACCTTTCTGTATACAAGACGTTAAGCCCTATCCACCTGAATGTACTTCTTTGTCCCTTTCAGACCCACTTTAATTTACGATTTCACGTGTTGCAAAACAAAAAAAATTATGATGCGTGCTGTACTTAAGTCTACAGAGCACTTGTTTCGTTGTCCCAGCCAATGAGTTGTGTGCTATAAGTTTGGCTACAATAATACGAATCAATTATAAACTAGAGCAGTAAGACGGAATGCGAATCATTTACCCACAGGTGAGATCATTGGTCATGAGCTTCGCAGTGTACAGCACACACCAAGAATTACCTACACGTGTGTAATATACACAAATGTGTGCACTGGGTCAGAATGGGTTAAGCACGGGAAGCTACGGGATATGTGGAGAACGGTCGGTGCTGTGTAGGTAAACATATCACAAAGCAGCACCTCTACAGCCAAGAGCCACTTCGTGGGCAATGATATTGGCGTTTGCGGGCAAAATACTGTTGATGAATTGGACTAAGGGGCAGCTGTGGTGTAGTGGTCAGACCACCCGCGTGTCGTACGTACTGATACACAAAAATAAATTACGCCTGAGACGCGGCACAAAGACTGTTTCCAAGACACCACGCACATTACAAATACTATTTTCGAGCTCTCCAACATTGCTAAATACTGACTTTTTGCACCTTGACGGATTTACACTTCCCCTTTCCACCCTAGACACGCCACATCTACGAAATTATGACTGGAAACATAGAATCACACAAATCGTGTGTCTCATCGTAACTGGAGCCGCTGCGGCCAGCAAAATCGAAATGCTTCCACTTACCAGCAACACATTGGTATGTCATTTGCCGATCGTTACATCCCCGAATATTTGGCGAGACTTCGATTTACATCAGTTTCTGTTTGTTTTTATTATCTGACCAAAGACGTTTTGATATCCTTGCAGTAAAAAAGCGTCTATAAATGAAACTAGCTAATCAAATGCAACTTAGTTTGCAGCTGCTGAAGCATGTTCTATACTCAGCGAATTTAGTTCAAAACAGTTACCCTAGTTTTCACGTAAAATGCTGGCGCGATTCATGAACTGATTTAATGCTTTGAGGTCCGTGCGCATTTAATACACATTAAAGACACGAGCCGCAGTGGTTTAGTGGTTAGACTACTTGGCCTCCCACATGGATGAACCGGGTTCGATTCCCGAAGGGGTCGCTCCCGAATTTTCGCAAGTGGGAATCGTGACGGACGATGCCTCTGGTCAGCGGATTTTCTCGGGGATCTCCCGTTCCCCCCACCCCTTCATTCCAGCACCGCTCCTTACTCACCTCGTTTCGCCCTCATCGGCTCTCAAGCTCGTTGTTAAGAGCTCCCATATCGTTCCACTCCATTCATTTCAGAAACTACGCAAAAGTTATTTTTAATTTACGTCAATTATTATTGGTGTGATGATCCTGATGAAAACTACGAAAGCAATTCAACTACATTCGTGCAAGATTTATTTTCATGGCCAGAAAATTTTTCATAGTGTGTTTGTTCGAGTTGTATTCAGCAACAGTCGCCAGTGTTATAATTTAACTGTTCCTGGAAGTTTGACGTATATCAAGTTAAAACACACAAAAAAATTTCTTGTAATGCATGCACAATGTCAGACAACATGCGCACATCTGACGTCATCAGTCTCCATCTTGCTGTCTATCCGTGACACTCAGAGGCTTACTTGTTGCGCTAGAACTATTTTTATATGTTCACTGGTTTCTTCAGTGTCATTCGATTTTCTCGTGACACGACAATCCCCTTACGTAACTAGCAAATCATTTCCCTGCTCGTAAAAGTCTCAGCTTTTATTTCTTGGAAGAGAAAAATGCCGTTTAAGTTTAAACAGGCTAACCAATGAAGATCCATTTCGAACTCACATAAGTTTTCGTGCTTTCTTCCTTTACGGACTTATATTCGGGTATTTGACTTAGATTTGCCTATAAAGTATGTACATTATAGATTTTTTTAAGTTTCAATGCTTAAAATATGTTCACTTTTAACGGTCCCTCTTTCAATGAGTGCTATATAAACCAATTAATCATTTTAGCATTTCAGAGGATTTAGTTAGGTTCTCCTAAATCCATGGGACTGATTGAAAGTGCATAAATGTACCAGAGTAGAGTGGAATGGAAATGTTTGGGCGTCTGCTAATATAGAGGTTTTAAGAGCCGAGGAGGTTGAAACGAGGCGAGTACGGAGCAGCGCCGGAATGCAAGGGTGGGGAAACGGGAGATCCCCGAGAAAACTTGCCAACCAGTGGCATCGTCCGACACGAATCCTCAATGCGAAAATAAATCTGGGTGACCCCGCCGGGAATCGAACCCTATTCACCTAGGTGGTATTATGACCACTACATAACCGCCCCCCTCCCATAATGCACCAGATGTTACTCGCAGTAACTATTCTTGAATCTGATGTGTCGTATCAAACAGGAATAGGGAGATGAAACGCATTTCGCCTTCGTGTTTTCTACTCTGTGCTTTCATTATATGGAAAGGACTTACTTTTTGCGAGGCTTTCTTCTTGCGGTGTACCTTCATTAGAAATAAGAACACAGGATACTGGACAACACTCTCTCCGAAGAGGTTGTTGCCAGATGCCAAGGTGTGTGTTTCGGCAAATAATGTAGTATAATGGTTCTGTCTCTTTTCACGTAGTTAATTTACATGCACCGGATGATATCAAGGCAATAAAAAGCGCTGCAAATAGAGCTTTCAAATCATGTAAAACCCACCCCAAATGAGAAAAAGTCTCGTCTTTATGAAGGCAAACACAGAAAAAAATCGCAGGCCGTTGGAGTGTATGGCTTTGAAGCTCAGTCCACTGCCAAATGAACTCGTGAAATTTCCGTGGATGTAATTGTTACTGTCTGAAACAAATTTGTAATTAAACTTACGGAATACGGTCGTACCAAAAATAAGTAACCGCCCACGCACTGACAGGTACCGGGTACCTTTGCCAACTGCTGCCGACTTCATGAGGTGAAGCCATCGTTCGTGCACCACACAGACGTGTGCGCGCACTGACCCTGGCCAGCCCACGAATTTAACTTTTTTTAAATTGCGATATACAAAACCAACGAATTTATGTCATTCACCTAACTCGCGGGGGAAATGGGGGCAGTGTAAGACTGAAAATATAATATGAACTCCGAGTGAATGAACGAGCGAAGATATTTAGGCGGCTCTTAACAGCGAGGTCTTGAGAGCCAACGAGGAGAAGTTAGGTGAGTATGGAGCAGCGCCGGAATGAAGGGGCGGGGGAAACGGGAGATCCCAGAGAAAACCCGCCGACCAGCGGCATCGTCCGGCACGATCCCCACATGCGAAAATCCGGGAGTGACCCAGCCGGGGATTCAACCCTCTTCGCCTTGGTGGGAGGCGAGCAGGCTAACCGCTCAGTTACCGTGGCCCCTCTAAACTCCGACTTTCACACAGAACCCTGTGGCTGAGACACGGAATATTCACGAATTCGTTTGAAGGCAAGGTAGACTTCAAACAATTGCACATTAATTTTTTTTTTCAATTGTATCGCAGCTTTTAAGGCACGACCTAGACATATAGTAAATAATACGCAGACACGAAATGAAATGGTGGCTCCTTAGATGTGGGCGTACCCATTCACTGATTGGCTGCGCGAAGTAGAAAAAGGCCTCGTGTCTGATTGGTTACTGCGTGCTGAGAAGATTCACAATTGGTCGTGTGTCCTGCAAGAATGATACCAGGCACTGATTGGCAAACGGCGTTCCAACATGTTGCTCGTCAGTGGCGTCAATTTGGCGGAGTTCACAGTACAAGTGGCTCTTTTACCTCTGTAATCTTGAGTACTCTGTGTCCTGGACGAAAACAAGGACTGAATCTCGTGCTACCGGGTCTGTGGTAAAACTGTATAATCAGTCAATGAACAGTTAACTGAGGATAGTGTACTCGAAGCACTGTAGGGTTTAGTTTGTTTCCAAATAAATTCCCCACCAACGGTCAGGGACTCCTTATTTTCACGAAAAGAATTCCACGCAGGCAAAACTTCAATACTAAACAGGAACACCTGCACTTTTTCCTTGGTCACTGGTCGAGTGTCTTGTATTTTTCAACTGGACAAATTACAATTAGGCTACTCCGATTCTGAACGTTTGTGATTCGCGGGCAGGCACCTAGTACGTGTTGCAGGTTAATACTTTCAACACGTATGCCATACAGATACCTGTGGTTTTAGATTAAACTTGAAGAGTTTGTATACTCGTTTGGCTTATGCCATTGACCGACAACTTGAGTGGCGCGTCGGAAGGTTGCTTTTAGCCAATAGTAAGGGCTTAGCGGTTGAGCAAAACATCTCCAGTAAAGCGGACACATACACAAAACGACGCCAAATAGTTGCAAATAACCAATACAATAACGAATTGTACTCAAGAAAGTAAAGGGCAGTGAGGTCTAGCATGTTAATAAATAAAAATGCGAATCTCACAGTTCTCTAGAGGTAGATAATGAACAAACGACCGGTTCTCCAGTACGAGGCTGTGAAATCTAGCCTGCCAGTTGATTATGCCAGGAAATGCTAAGTTATAGTTAGGGGCAGTGATATTTCGCGAAAATATTTCGAGACAAGATACAGTCCAAAGCACTCATCTTCTTAGATTGGATAAAAAATGTTCTGGCCCGTGTTGACCACTTGCGCACGAATCACGAAGGTTCAGTGTCGGAGTTACTTAGTCCTGAGTGGCTTGGTCAAAGACGGACACGGCACCAGCAGCCAATGGATGTATAACAACAGCTGATGTGGTGTGTATATAGTAATGAAATCTACCTCGTGTTCCGATTTTTACGCGAAAAGTCACTGGCCCTAGTTATAGTCTATTCGCGGTATCTTCACATTTTTTAAATCAAACCTTTGAAAAATCAACTAATTTATGACGTGTTTGGCTGTTTCCTGAAAATTTCATGTATCACAAGCGATTTATAATCCTATTACATAAAGTATCTTACTTTTGTTTCAAGTGAACTTTTACTTATATTCAGTCTATAAATTATAATATTTTATTTATAATTGACATTAATAAAAATAGAAGAAAGAACATATGTTTTGGTAATTCTTTGTAAGAAATAGTTGTCACAAAAAATATTATTAAATTGAGTGCGCACGAGGTGCGTTGTCTTTTTGTTGCAATTTTCTATTCTTAGTTACGCTTTGTTTTCATGAGGCGGAGGAATATCCTGAAAGCAGAACTTTAGCAGGGCTTCAGGAAAGTTGGAGGGTGAACTACGAAGGTTATGATGTGGTTTGGCCATACTGTATCTGGTCGTTCCTTAGTTCACATATCAACATTTGGTCCGTGGTTGTGCAGATGACGTCACATGACACGTGTAGTCGGTGCCTCCCAAGTCGCTCGTGATTGGCCGCAATACTTCTAGTTTACGACGGGTGGGACCGTAGTCGCTTAGCGGTTAGTCTGCTCGCCTCCCACCAAGGCTAACCGGGTTCGATCCCCGGCCGGGTCACTCCCAGATTTTCGCGTGGGAAACGTGTCGGACGATGCCGCTGGTCGGTGGGTTTTCTCAGGCATCTCCTGTTCACCCCGCCCTTTCATTCCGGCGCTGCTCCATGCTCACCTCAATCACCCTCGTCGGATCTCAAGACCTCGCTGTTAAGAGCAACTCAAATCTCATCACTTCACTTCACTCAGTTTCCGCCGGCTCCTTCACAGATTATTCAAGAATACACAAGAAAAACATGCACGTACGTCACAAACTCCAACCATTACACGCCAGTAAAATTGCCTAACTGGCCAGAAACATGGCGGACACACGGATTAGATAAGAATACAGAGACGAAATAACTTGGCGGTTCCTTTGATGTAAGCCAACTCGGTTAAGGAAGCTGTGGTTGCGGACGTAGGATATTGAAGTACAGCCTGAGCATAAATATTTTCGCGAAAAATACGTGGCCCGCCTCATTTGCTGATTCCTCGAGCACGCGAATATTGTGCAGCGACATAACTAACACCCTCGCTTACACATTAACCCGTCCAGTCCCCGTTTCCGTGATCGAGGAAATGTTGCACATGAAGGACACTTATGGTTCGCACTGTACACAACAAGGAAACAGTGACTGGCGTTTCCAGCGTCTTCCTTGTGAGTGGTATGATTTGTGAATGGTCAGTGCTGCAGGTCGTTCACTGATTGCGAGAAGAACGCTCGACACGAGTACAGCACCCATCAAAAAATTTAACGATTTTAACACTTGAGCTCGTATATCAATTCGGGACTGAACGGGTTAAGTTATATTTTCAGCTGTTGCAGCAAAAAAAAAATGGTTTGCTTGTTTAGTACTTAACAAGTGGTAGTATCTTGCACAGTAGAGTCTATGAGAAGAGTTACGGAGAAAATTAAAAAATTTAGGTTGCGCTGTATGTGTTCTTTCCAAGATTCTGCAGTGAACACTTGCAAATGAAAGTGCCTGAGAATGATTACTTCGAAATTAATAAAATGGCTAGTCAGGTCTTTGAAGAATTAACTACCGATATCCAGTTGAAAAGCAGCCCGCTAAATGTGCATGGACACACACGCACACATACGTTTCGGAATTTGAAATCGACAGTTAACTTTAGAAACTAGGAGGGGGAGGGGCTACGCGAAATGTGATACGAGCGAACGTAATTAACATCTTCGTGTGTGATATGGTCTCTCATACTACTGTCAGTTGAATGTCTGCTGGTTTTTTTCCCATACACGCTGTGGAGGCGCTGGAACACCGTACATCCAGCATTGATATCAGCGCAGGATATTGTACGTTNTGTCTGCTGGTTTTTTTCCCATACACGCTGTGGAGGCGCTGGAACACCGTACATCCAGCATTGATATCAGCGCAGGAAATTGTACGTCCTAACACGGGGATAGATCGACGAGGGAGCTGAGGCTTAGCTAGTTGGTGACCCGTCAGACGTAAGTCGTCGTGGACGTTGGTACCGATGCGAGCGCGTGGCTTGGCAGGCGAGCGCAGACTGTCGGCGTGGAGGCTCGAGGCTGCCCTCACCCTGCCGATGCTTTCTTCCTTCCGACGTGTATGGATGACGTCTAGCAACCGTCCGACGCTACCTTCGACGTCACCAAGATTTGATTGTTGCTGTGGACTCGAACCACAACGAAACCATCCGGGATGTTAGACACCTGATCAACGTATTTCCCGACTATAAAAGGAGTTATCTTTCGTCTTGGGAGAGAATGGATAGGGACCTCACGATGAGAACATTATATCTTGGCAGAAGGCATATCCTGCCATGTTTGTAGAGGGTATTTTNGGAGGCTCGAGGCTGCCCTCACCCTGCCGATGCTTTCTTCCTTCCGACGTGTATGGATGACGTCTAGCAACCGTCCTACGCTACCTTCAACGTGATCAAGATTTGATTGTTGCTGTGGACTCGAACCACAACGAAACCATCCGGGATGTTAGACACCTGGTCAACGTATTTCCCGACTATAAAAGGAGTTCTCTTTCGTCTTGGGAGAGATTGGATAGGGACCTCACGATGAGAACATTATATCTTGGCAGAAGGCATATCCTGCCATGTTTGTAGAGGGTATTTTANTGGATAGGGACCTCACGATGAGAACATTATATCTTGGCAGAAGGCATATCCTGCCATGTTTGTAGAGGGTATTTTATAGGGCATGTATAAGGAAAATTTTAAGATAATCTTTTTTTATACTCTGTAATTTTGCAATTTTATAATATTTGGCCTAAGTTTTTATTGCTACGGAAGCCCATCATTAAATGTAACTTCCTGTAATTTTCATAACAAACATTATAATTGTAACATATTTTAAAGCCTGTTTGGCTTTTTGTATTTTTATAATGCTTATAATTTTTATATGGGCAGTTCATGAAAAAAAATAANTTTTAAAGCCTGTTTGGCTTTTTGTATTTTTATAATGCTTATAATTTTTATATGGGCAGTTCATGAAAAAAAATAATAAATAAGCCTGGAGATAAAATGCAAGAAAATTAACAGTTTGTTGAATCATTTATCACAATTTTGGGGGTTAATAATCTTGTACTCCAATTCATATCAGGAAATGGTTGAATTTTCTTAATTTATAGCGACTGCTTTATTTGCTTGTACTATGCGATTTAAACTCTGCTGCTTGAAACTTTTTGGTAAAACTCATTTCGCTTAAATAAGTGTAATGGAAGGAAGGGGTGTTGAAGGTCACTGTCATGGCGTGGTAGGGTTTCCCGCGGGTGCTCCTGCTCTGTGACAACGCTTGTCCTCTCTCGCGGGTCTTCCCTCTTACGAAGTCGCACGGCTTCGTACGTTGTTCGAATATAGTCTGTTCTGGGTGCGGTGTAGCTTCCCTGTTAGTGCAAGGTTTCGCTACTCTGTTCGGTTCGGCGTAGCTTCCTACTTAGTGCAAGGTTCCGGGCTGCAGACGCAACCGAAGTGAAAATATAACCAACGTGATTTACATTTCTCCACATGAGTACTACATAACATTTCTTAGTTGTTATGCGTTTGTGATTAAAGCACGCGCGACTTTCGTGAAGGTCTAATGTATAGAAAGCAACCGAGTGACAGCACGATACAACAAATGGGGAAACAGTTACTCACCGAAAACTGCACAAATAAAAAAAAACACTCCTGTCTTGAGACAGAGGGCAGGGCAATTTAATACCATGTTAAATGCTTGCAACATTTCCAGATTTCTGTATCTGAGGTTGCGCCTATAATCTAGCCTCTGACTAGTTCGGTGTGTAAGCAGTGGAAGACATAAAGGCCAGATTATTCCATTATTGCCCACACATTTACCTCGGCTATACGCCTAAGAATTTGGGCTGACCAATTCACAAAAAGATTGCAGCATAGCGTAAGTGGCGAAGTGTGGGTATACCGCAGTCGATAGCGTGAAATTTGCGGTGCATTTGACCAGAAGACTAGAATTCACAGCCATCTACACACTCGATATTCGTTTGGTTATTCATTGAATTCCGGTTCTGTTAGAAGCGAACCCCAAGTTAGACCACAGTAATCTTAAGTTGTTCACCGCTGGCTGAGAATCTTCTAGGCCGTATCAAAATAACGATGTCGCAGCCACGCGAGGCGGGGGGATGTGCATCAGTATCTTTCTGACGCAGGAATGTGACGTAAAATCATGCGGCTTCTACTCATGGGTTTTTGAAACAGTTGCGTACATTCAGCGCACTCGGATGGTCGAGTGCCGTTCACGTCTTGTCAAAGAGGGAAACCGACATCCAAGGAAATGACGGTAAACGAGCAGTTGNTGATGGTCGAGTGCCGTTCACGTCTTGTCAAAGAGGGAAACCGACATCCAAGGAAATGACGGTAAACGAGCAGTTGACTGGTTCTTGATCGTCGACATTAACCTGCTGGTGAAATGTAACATGATGCGTGGAGGCGTTAAAGGATGGTACCGAACTAGTCTCCGCAGTCCTCCACATAATCAAAAGCAGAGGTCACTAGTTCATTGGCTGCCGTCACGGGGGCGGAACTCGTTCTCCGCCCACACTCGGCCATGTGGGCCACCTGTCCTTCGCGAGAAGATCTGTGCGCATGGTAGATAACAATGTTCTGCATGCACACAAACAGGTATCCTCTAGATACCGGCCGAGTGTCTGTGTGAGGATACATTCTCTACTTGACTGCGGTTATCACAATTAACTTACTCCGACACTGATCTTCCGTGATTGGCTGGCAGATACCACAGACGCGCGAGAGTTCAAATCATCCAACCACGAAATTGTTTCTGAGCTAACTCGTTTTCCAGTACNTTTTAAAGCCTGTTTGGCTTTTTGTATTTTTATAATGCTTATAATTTTTATATGGGCAGTTCATGAAAAAAAATAAAAAATAAGCCTGGAGATAAAATACAAGAAAATTAAAAGTTTGTTGAATCATTTATCACAATTTTGGGGGTTAATAATCTTGTACTCCAATTCATATCAGGAAATGGTTGAATNAGTTTGTTGAATCATTTATCACAATTTTGGGGGTTAATAATCTTGTACTCCAATTCATATCAGGAAATGGTTGAATTTTCTTAATTTATAGCGACTGCTTTATTTGCTTGTACTATGCGATTTAAACTCTGCTGCTTGAAACTTTTTGGTAAAACTCATTTCGCTTAAATAAGTGTAATGGAAGGAAGGGGTGTTGAAGGTCACTGTCATGGCGTGGTAGGGTTTCCCGCGGGTGCTCCTGCTCTGTGACAACGCTTGTCCTCTCTCGCGGGTCTTCCCTCTTACGAAGTCGCACGGCTTCGTACGTTGTTCGAATATAGTCTGTTCTGGGTGCGGTGTAGCTTCCCTGTTAGTGCAAGGTTTCGCTACTCTGTTCGGTTCGGCGTAGCTTCCTACTTAGTGCAAGGTTCCGAGCTGCAGACGCAACCGAAGTGAAAATATAACCAACGTGATTTACATTTCTCCACATGAGTACTACATAACATTTCTTAGTTGTTATGCGTTTGTGATTAAAGCACGCGCGACTTTCGTGAAGGTCTAATGTATAGAAAGCAACCGAGTGACAGCACGATACAACAAATGGGGAAACAGTTACTCACCNCTTTCGTGAAGGTCTAATGTATAGAAAGCAACCGAGTGACAGCACGATACAACAAATGGGGAAACAGTTACTCACCGAAAACTGCACAAATAAAAAAAAAACACTCCTGTCTTGAGACAGAGGGCAGGGCAATTTAATACCATGTTAAATGCATGCAACATTTCCAGATTTCTGTATCGGAGGTTGCGCCTATAATCTAGCCTCTGACTAGTTCGGTGTGTAAGCAGTGGAAGACGTAAAGGCCAGATTATACCATTATTGCCCCCACGTTCATCTCGGCTATACGCCTAAGAATTTGGGCCGACCAATTCACAAAATGATTATAGCATAGCGCAAGTGGCTAAGTGTGGGTACGCCGCAGCCGACAGCGTGAAATTTGCGGTGCGTTTGACCAGAAGACTAGAATTCACAGCCATCTACACACTCGATATTCGTTCGGTTATTCATTGAATTCCGGTTCTGTTAGAAGCGAACCCCGAGTTCGACCACTGTAATCCTAAGTTGTTCACCGCTGGCTGAGAATCTTCTAGGCCGTATCAAAATAACGATGTCGCAGCCACGCGAGGCGGGGGGATGTGCATCAGTATCTTTCTGACGCAGGAATGTGACGTAAAATCATGCGGCCTCTACTCAGGGGATTTTGAAACAGTTGCGTACATTCAGCGCACTCTGATGGTCGAGTGCCGTTCACGTCTTGTCAAAGAGGGAAACCGACATCCAAGGAAATGACGGTAAACGAGCAGTTGACTGGTTCTTGATCGTCGACATTAACCTGCTGGTGAAATGTAACATGATGCGTGGAGGCGTTAAAGGATGGTACCGAACTAGTCTCCGCAGTCCTCCACATAATCAAAAGCAGAGGTCACTAGTTCATTGGCTGCCGTCACGGGGGCGGAACTCGTTCTCCGCCCACACTCGGCCATGTGGGCCACCTGTCCTTCGCGAGAAGATCTGTGCGCATGGTAGATAACAATGTTCTGCATGCACACAAACAGGTATCCTCTAGATACCGGCCGAGTGTCTGTGTGAGGATACATTCTCTACTTGACTGCGGTTATCACAATTAACTTACTCCGACACTGATCTTCCGTGATTGGCTGGCAGATACCACAGACGCGCGAGAGTTCAAATCATCCAACCACGAAATTGTTTCTGAGCTAACTCGTTTTCCAGTACCACTAGTGGTGGAATACTTTCGCGAAGAACAGGTGGCCCTATCCACACGGAATGAAACCACCAGAGTGCTCAGTGTTTGCCATTGGTTCTGAGTCATGCAGGATGTGTCGGGCGAGCAAAGTTCCCATGATAGAACTGAAAGAAAAAAAAAGCATACTGGTTTACCGTCTACCTTGGTATCTAATTATAACGCGAAATGAAATGTTCTCTAGTGACATGACATAAANGCAGATACCACAGACGCGCGAGAGTTCAAATCATCCAACCACGAAATTGTTTCTGAGCTAACTCGTTTTCCAGTACAACTAGTGGTGGAATACTTTCGCGAAGAACAGGTGGCCCTATCCACACGGAATGAAACCACCAGAGTGCTCAGTGTTTGCCATTGGTTCTGAGTCATGCAGGATGTGTCGGGCGAGCAAAGTTCCCATGATAGAACTGAAAGAAAAAAAACGCATACTGGTTTACCGTCTACCTTGGTATCTAATTATAACGCGAAATGAAATGTTCTCTAGTGACATGACATAAACTGCAGAGATGAGGTCCTCGGGACGTTTGCGTACGAAGTATCCTAGACAAGAGATGAAGCCCGTGGGTGGATTCCTGACTTTACTCTTAGTCTGGAGGGTACAGGGGTAAAGTCTTCAAGAAACCGCCAGTTTTCCTTCTGGGAAACGAAGACAATTTGAGTATTTAAAAAGCGCGGAGTTTACGCGTGAGCATCTCTGCAACTGAGGAAAGCGATTTCTCTTCGGCATTGAGTATTTGAGATATGGTCGAGATATATTGTAGACAATTACACAGAAACGAAATGGCGAGGCGGTTACGTTTGATGTGGGCTTGCCCATCCTGGTTGGCTGCACGAGGCTGTCTGTGGGAACGAGCCTTGCGTCTGATTGGCTACTGCGTTCTGCGAAACTTTCCGTATCGGCTTGGGCCTGTCGGCTGGCGAGTAGTTTACGAGGCGCTGATTGGCGAACGGCTCTCCAGCGTGCTTCTGGCCAGTGACGCCATTTTGCTGGCGTGTGCGGCTGTAGTTTGCGGGAAAAGTGGCTATTTCACTTCTAAGTACTACGTGCCTGCATGGAGCTCTTTTCGCGAATATGAGGCATTCCTACCCATTAGTACTACTGGCAGACAAATTCCCGAGGAAAATAGATTCGTAACATAACGGCCGCTTATTTGGTAGTTTTAGTGACACTGCTTTTCATCGTCACAAATTTATAACTCTTTCTGCACAGAGCAATGCGTGAAAAGTACGCATTCAGCTACAACGCTAAGACATATTTTTTTATGAAAACAGCGGCGATTAATGCGGTCTTAATATGGCACGGAAAGGAAACTTTCCTTGCAAATGAGAACACGACCATTAGTACATACCTATACATTTTACGAGTATATTTAATGTTAGGCTAGACTTCAAAAACTGTAATACATTTTTTATAATTTTTCATCGGGTCACAAGTTTTTTGGCCGGCCATATGCGGGTATTAGCCAGTGATAGTAATCTAGAAATATATAACGAATTATTTAAGTGCTTAAAGTAGTAGGTAACCAATGACTAAGTGACAGTAAGAATAATGAAATCTAACTTTATAGTCGCTGTGACACTATGACACTATTCCTATGTTTATATATTTTTAACGTAACTGCATTAATAAACACGTCCACTATTAGGACACAAAAATACTGGTAATTTACTCTTAAGTAAGTTGGTAGGGATCGTAAGATTTCGCGAATTATTTATGAATAAGCTATATTGGAAAAACATACAGTTTATTAGATATCCGTTATAGAACTCTGTGTCATTCCCATACCTACAGATAAACTAAGATCAAACTGGCCGCTCACTGCTTTAACTAAATTGACATATTTATGAGGCTGGAGTACGCGTATCATTATGAATACTAGTTTAAATTACGAAATTTGCCACTCTTTACCAACGGGATGTTAACTTTAGTTTACGAGACTTTGTCTACGATTTATATATTGGTGACCTGAATATTACCTGAACCGTCATACATTTCACACTGGCAACTGCAATACCGAAATAAAATATTTTTTCCCCCAGAAATATTTAGAATGTAGAGTATATTNGTAGATCTCAGTAATCTGTGTGTGCGCCTCAAACATTTAGTTATTTATACTGGGTCTTGCATGGGAATCAGTTTCTTTGTTGAACTCAGGTTAATTGGAATCAAGTTGCTTCAATACTGAACTTAAGTGATTTGTGTGTAGACAGAAAATGCATCTTATCAAAATTGCAATATTGTAACATTAAGAAAAATGGCCATGGTATTTTTAGAATACATCAAAGCACGAAATATTTTAGCGAAACGTCACTGCAACATCTCATGATGTTGAAGAATTCAGTATTAAGTGCTTTTGAGAATAATAATTCATATGATCAGGACATCTAACGTGATATAAGCAAAGTAATTTCACAGCTACACAAGGATACAACAATCTAAAATAACATTTATTTCATGGAATAATTCTTCTTTAAAAAAAACTATTTAAATTAATGTTTTGATTATGAACTAAGACATTTTATTTTCCTTCCAGTCAGAATTGTAAGTAGACCTATACTTTAAAAATGTTCCCTGAGTTCGTTTATGGTAACTTACTGATAAATTATTTTGTTACCTGAATTAACTTTGAACTTTACACGGTGTGAGTAATTAAGTTGAAAACTTATTTGATATCAAATTTGTAAACGAAATAACACGCCAGGAATTACATTATATAATACATAGAAATATTTGTCCAATTTTACTTTTTGAAAATTTATAATCTCAGAACTAGTGAGAAATGTTCATGAATGTTGGCAGTGCCTTGCTGCACTAGTAGTGGCGATGAGGTAACGTTTAGAATACTGTACGTGTGTTACAGCGAGTAGCTGAGTATTCTTTCAGGCAGGTGAGTAAATAGAGGGGTAGATGATTCGTAGATAAAATGTCAACTCAAATACCTCACTACAATATCTAAATATGCTTTTAAAATATTGCAGCGTCTGCAACTAAATTGCACGTTCCTATACCAATACCATGTAAAACGCGCATATTCGGTGTTTAGACACGTATATCTATGTAATATATCGAGATGAAAATGAAGTTAACCTAATTAATATTTTTCGTTCTAGTTTTAGAGGCTGATCACAAAGATAAAAACCACAATATCTCGTAGAAACCACGGCGAATTCGTGCAGACATAACCTTGCTCTAGTAGAAAATTGTCAACATAAAGGTGTATGTTGAGTCTTAAAACGTAGCATCACAGTTATTTTAAGGAAAAGTTTGATACAACACTTGCATATAAAACGGAAATACAGTAAATAAAGGTTAAATAATACAAAACTAAATTCTCCAGAAAATTATCAGTAGTGCTTGAACAGAAATGATGCTTATTTTTCGAGTTCTTGGTTAGTATTNAACTAAATTCTCCAGAAAATTATCAGTAGTGCTTGAACAGAAATGATGCTTATTTTTCGAGTTCTTGGTTAGTATTCTAGAGATATATAACGTCTATCATATATACACGCTACAAGCTCAACGTAGGCTATCCAAAAGTAGTAAAATTGTCCTCTCTCAAAACGATATCACTTCTGAAAGAGCGTACTTTTAATCCTAAAAAATATGCTAAACGTAAAATTGCTAGAAATATTTACATGATCCTAAACAAATAACTGTACGACACTGACATGTCTTATAACTTTGAAGTTATTGTCAAATCTGACTTGAACATTATTTATGTTACTTAATAAACCTCAAAGTTTGGCAAATCATCGGCAGTTAAAGTCTGTTGCGCGTCCAAATCTGGAGAAAAATTTGAGGATATCAGATAAATATTTTTAATCGTTGTATTTTATAATATAATAAGGTATTACAATTTCTTTAGTATTTTAAAATTCTAGCTGGAGTTTAGTTGCTTGAAAACCATTTTAGTTCTTAAACTTTCAGCTAAGGTTTTCAAAAATATAACTGAATAGTGATGTTTATATAAGTTAGTTTGCCATAAATGTTTTACTAATATATAAAAACCACTCAATGAGATGTGTAAATCAAGATAAGATAATCGAACACTTCACACATGGCAAAATATAATCAGTGACCTATCGCATGAATATATGTAAGTTTTCAGAACATTATATCAATTTTTCAACTTTATTTTCTGTACTGACTGTCGCAGAGTGACACGTTAATCCCTCGTTTAATTAGCCTGTGGTAATTCGGATGATCTAAGGCCAAATATATGAGTTCTGCCAACAAACATCTTGGGAGTGTCTATTTTATGAAGTAATCGTTACATAGTTAAAATATTTTTAATATCGTACTATTTTCTCAGTGTTAATCTGTATTTCAGAATGGTAAAAAGTCTTATGTATACAGAATATAACAATACTATTAATTTATTACTCCATGTTCTGATAAAACGTAGTTTAAATATGAAGTTTATTTCCTGATAAAGCTCTGGTATGAGAATAAACTGTGCGTTATATCCTATACTTGTAGCAAGACCTTTGTTGTGTTTCGATAAAATCAGGTAATGCAATAGCCTACGCAATTACAGTTTACATAGTTACAGAATTGATTTGTTGCCATCCTAAAAATGCNAATCAGGTAATGCAATAGCCTACGCAATTACAGTTTACATAGTTACAGAATTGATTTGTTGCCATCCTAAAAATGCATTGGTTGAAAGAACATTTTGAAGAAGTTTTTGGTAATGTCATAGCCAGGTTATGTTGATAGTTTCAGGAAATGAGCTTATTTGTACTGGGACACTCTTTTTCATATAAAAATGCTGTGTGGCAGCATATCCGCTTGTACTCTTGTTTATTTCTCGTCGGATAAAGACATAAATATATTTATTAATTAAGCTTGAACTTTTCATGTGAATATGTTTTTTAAAGTTCAAAATTTTGAACGGTAGAAAAATGTTACACTTTACGCCTATTAATCAGAGAAGACTCCTAGTAATACACTGATGAGGATACGGTATGATATCAGCACGAAGTAAGTCCGCCTTTCACGGCTGCCACAGCTGCACACTTCGAGGAAGACTTCCCAACATTCTGCGATAGGTGCTAGCAGGAATAAGTTTCAGTCCTCCTTGAACACAAAGTACAAAATAAGTGGAAAAAATCAGTGGGGGCTTTACGCTTTACACTTGGTTGCGTGATATACTCACAATTATATAATTATTTATCATCTCTAAATAGAATAAAACAAAGTCGCTTACCCGCGTCTGTGTGTGTATTCGCTTAGTACTTCTAAACTACTAAATGGATGTTGATGCGGTTTTCAACATCATTTAGAGAATTTCTTGAGAAAGGTTTTGGTGTATAATATATTTATATTTAAGGTAAGGATAGCAGATAAATGTTGAACCGTTTGTAATCAAGTAGGTAAAAAACCGCTTTTCGGGCGCTTACATGGCTTGCGCTGACTAAACCGTTAGAGATGCATCACATTAATGTTGCTACAAAATTGTAGTTCTCAAAAATGTCTATAGAAAAGTCCACGATAGCATATGCCTGTCTTTTAAAGGTGACCCACAGTAACCATTTTTGTCTTTCAAAGTATCGCTGTAAAAACTCTATTGTTACCGGGCGAAGCCGGGCCGGTTAGCTAGTCACCTATAAACTAATGCCAACCACGAAGGTATGTTTACTGTGGTGATTCACGGGGAAATGGAAATAACTCCTGTCAGAGTTATACAAGTGCGCAGTGGAAGCCGCACAGCTTGCACCTTAGCTACGTCCAGTTTCCCTCGGCTCTACAGAGTGTTACTCGTACCTACTTCGTACACCCACAGTGTACGGTAGTAGGTAATCACAAGCATACCCGGTGAGACGTTTCACCATCTTCCACTGTGTCATGGTCGTTATTGGCTTAGATGACGTGCATCATGACCGCACGTTTGTAAACAAGCATTATCTCGCTTCACACACAAGCACCTACCACAACTGATAACGGAGCCTACTTTCATGACGACAATGCTTCCTGCAATGAGCACCAACACGTGGAATAACAACCTTCGTACTTTGTCAGTTGTCGTAGAGAATGGTAGAAGTAGTTACCACAAGCTTGTGCACACATTTATATATTCTTTGTGACGGTCCAGTATAACTTTGTATCAAAATGTAGCACACAGTCACCTTTATCTAACAGAAGTAAGGTTTTTTTTTCGCTCTATGATAACATTTGTAAATTGGATCGTCTAGTGGCTGATATGTTAAAATTCTTCGAACAGGTTAAATGCAAAACACGTGTTTGCTTCTCTGAAGAGCTAATCGTTTAATTGTCCAGTTCGCATTCATCGTGTCTTAATCCAACTCNACAAGCTTGTGCACACATTTATATATTCTTTGTGACGGTCCAGTATAACTTTGTATCAAAATGTAGCACACAGTCACTTTTATCTAACAGAAGTAAGGTTTTTTTTTCGCTCTATGATAACATTTGTAAATTGGATCGTCTCGTGGCTGATATGTTAAAATTCTTCGAACAGGTTAAATGCAAAACATGTGTTTGCTTCTCTGAAGAGCTAATCGTTTAATTGTCCAGTTCGCATTCATCGTGTCTTAATCCAACTCGATGTCTAAGACGTCACCAGCTTTACCGAACAATGTGCGTTATCATCGCACTTCGCCGGAGCGTGCATATGTCAAACTGGTGGTATAAATTAATTTATCAGTATGCAACATTTAGCTGCATAATTGATGGTGCAATGGTTTTTTTTTTCAAAGGAAGAGTACGCTTCGAATGTCAAAGATTTTATCATATGTTCTTAGCTAACCAGTGTTGGGGCAAAAGCTAATAGGTGCATACGTGTTTCCACAGCTAGGAAAAGTACACAATGCTCTGCTCTTATGGCGTATGAATAGGGCCACCTATTTTTCGCGAAAACATTTACGCTGAGGCTAGGCTTTAATACCCTACATCCATACTTGCAGCCTTCCTTTGGCTATTGGCCGTCTGTATTAGTGTGATGACTGACTGCTACATGAGTAAGCCAATCAGAATTAAGTTTCTCCGATGCTGACAGTTCGTGGTTCGCAGGTGAACTAATAAGAAGAGTAACAATTCTAATTATTCAACCACTAGAGTGGTTCTGCACTTAAGTGTTTTGGAACACAAATTGTCCTTAAATATTTTCGCGAAAAATAGGTGCCCTTACATATGAACATTGAGCTGAATATCTTGACCTGCATTAGCCTCTTGCGATTTTGAGTTACAGTTTCGTAAAATATAAGGCATCAAATAGTTAGGTTTTATACTATCTCATACCATTAATCTTCCGATAAATTAAATATATGTCGATATATTAGAGACACGTTAATGTTGCAAATTCATCTGGCTGTAGGCTAGACTTCACATTCCTCCAAGCGCTGGCGAATGAATGGTCGAGTACTCTTTTGTGAAAGAAATCAGCTGGTAATTTCGTTTGTGTATATTTAATTATTCCGATTCGGCACGCAGTGGTCAAACATACGGCGGCAAAAATAGAGACTTCACTCACACACATGCAGAATGCCTTAATTGTCAGTGACAGAAAAATCCTAGTATGACAAATTTTTGTATGACAGATAAAATCACTCATATTTGGTAAGTAGAGTTCACTTTCGACACAAGCTACGAGAAATCATTTATTCCAAACTATTTCAGGTTAATTATGGCGTATATCTGGACTTTCTTCGTTCGCCCCTAAATACTTCTGCGCATACAAGAAGCAAAGGCAAAATCATAAATGCACAATATTTAAGAGTGGAATTCTTCAATTAGCACCTTAAGAGAAATCATCTATGAGTGCCAGTTGGACCAACATCAAACCACATATGGCATAGCGGAGTCAATTAGTCCATAAGCATAACCAATTAGAAAATAAATTTACTTACAGGAAAGAGACTGCCAGACATTTCCGGTTCTGTATTTTCGTCTATATTGTAATCATGACTGAATTTCAGAAACATTCTCAATACCGGGTGGTGAATTGCCTCACGTTGCTCGTGTTTGTTTTTTACTGTACCTAGTTGCGTTCTATTTCACTCGTCAGTCACTAAACGTGGGTTTGTAACTGTCATAATGCTGAATGTGTAATAAGTTCATCGCTTCTCGCTAGCGAGTGGTCGTAAAGTGTTCAGATTCTTCCGACTCCACGGTGACTTTTGGTTTCTTTCGCGTGCACCCACAGTGTACTTTGGTGAGAAAGTAGCAGAATGCCCTCTAACAGTTCAGCACTCGCCAGTGAGCATTTTACAAATACATGTGGCTGAAGTCGGGTGGAACACGACGATGCAGTTTTGCTCGGGAGTACTTGGTCTGCTCTGCGACCTGTAATTGTCAGTAAAATCTTGTTTGTAGGAGTTTGTTCCAAAGGTATTCTTGATGTTTTCTCACATCTTCACTCACCACTGAACATGCATCAGCAGCGGAAGTCACATCATGTTTGATTTGGGTATAACAACTCTTAAATGTGGTTGGTCGCTGTGCAACATTATAGTTGTTATTGGTTTATATATTGTACAGGGCTGTGAGCAGACACCAACATTCCTTGCAAGCCGCCACTGGCAACCAGCGTAAAGGAAAGGCACACAGATGCTATATGAGCAGCCATGTAGATTATGGACCGAAATACTTATGAAGAACACATGAGTTAAGACCTGATTTTGCCAAGAAACACGAGTGCCGAAGGCCGTCGAAGTATTAATATTTTTGACTAATATATCAATCAGTGCAGCACATGTCTAGTCAGCATGCTAGTTGAGCAGACAACGTAATCCCAGTGCAGTGGACTCAAGTGCAGTAATTGCTCTACCGCAATGTGCTGATACCCTCTGCTCTCAGAAGATCTGTGATTCGGCTGGAATTCTATCTCCGCCCATGGAGCAATGTCGAATTGTCATTACATGGGCATTTTCCTCAAAGATCTTCAGCATGAGGAGTATAAGATACTGCAACCGCTAATCTTTCCTCATCTGATTAGATTGCAGAAAGATCATCGCGTGGGACGTGCCAATAGTCCTGTGATACTACTTCAATATTGAAGACACTCGTGGGTAGGGACAAACGATTTCCTTGTAAAAAAAAATTTCGTTTAGCGAGAATTAAATATCCTACACACACATCAGTAGCTTTAATTTACTTGTTGACGTTGTGTTTTTGCTAGGAGACACTTTCTTACATGACTGGACTAACCATATAATAGGTTACTCCGATGGTGAACGTCTATGATTCATGGATGGACATCTAAAATGCATAACAATTAAAAGCATCAATCCACGGAAGTGGATCTGAGCTTGTTAAAATACACGAAGTCGTTAAATATTTTCGCGAAAATCAGTTGTCCCGGCTTATAAATGGGTTTTACACTGGAGTGTGTTTTACCACTGTCTTTGAATTTTGTCACATTGAAATTCACGTCTTGGGAGTCAGTGGTCGAAAATTCAAAACCACATATAATGGTCGGACGTGAGTAGAAACTATCGGTGTGCCTAGCGACGGAATAATTAAATATACACAAACGAAATTACCAGCTGGCTTCTTTCACGAAAGAGTACTCGACCATTCATTGGCCTCCCAAGGCCACATTAACGCATCTTTTGTCTGGCTGGCTTCTGCATTCTGCAAGAGATCCCGTGAAAGTTTGGCTGCCTTATGGCAAGTTAGTGTCCATGTGCTGATTGGCGAACAATGTTTCCGTTATATTTCTGGAAAGTGAAGCCATTTTATCTGGAGTGGGCTGACGTGGTTCGTGATACACGCGACTACCCAGCGTCTGTATTGTTAAATATTCTTCGGCCTGACATTACCCTCTTCTTTAAATCCTTCGATTTTATCATAGAACCAGAGTATCGCCTGGTCAGGTAAAGACAATGTTCGACGCATCACACGATCTCCAAGGAAATGTGTAGGTCACATGGCAGTGTCTCGAAACATCACGGAATGGTGACCTTCCTTCCTTTATCAGAAAGTTAATAAATTAATTATTTCACAACACGAAGTATTTTACAAACATTGCGGCTCAGAGCCACATTCAAGACTGAGCGATTTAACTGACTGCACTTTTCATGAGCGTGCCTTCGAATCTCAGATATTCACTTCTGGAGAAACGTAATTCTGGTCAGTTCAATCAAGTAAGAAGCTGTCCTTCCACATTGGCGCGCGGGTTCAGTAATATGTACCATAGACTTTACATTCGTATCTACACTCAGGCAGATACAAACAGCTCGTTGGTTCCTTGCTGCCACAGTGGGAAACTGTGATTGGGCGTTCATTTTATTGCATGTTTATTATTGGCCAAGAGACATCCGTGAGGTATCAAATAATTCTTGAGCCAAATGAAATAGTAAAAAAATCGTAGAAGAAAGTCTTGAATTTTAGCTTGTTCCCAAATGAATTGGCCAATTGTAAGATCTACAATGATTACTAAAGGAAAGTTTCAGTTGGGCATGTATGATATTGAAGTCTAGCCCAAACTGTGAACTCTCAGCAAAAATAAGGTGCCCTTAGTCACGCTCTCTCCCCCCACGACTAGAGATATATGTTTCATGCTACCCGACACGCAAAGAGCCATTCGGCTCCAGAGTCAGAGAAACGTTCACAACACCACCTCAACTCCATCTGAGTATAACCCTGAGGGAACTATCCGACAACCAACGATTTGGATAGTCAATAAGTGCAGTGTTTTCCAGATAACACGACAGTTGACCAGACGCAAGTCTCAAGTTTGTGCAGTAGCGTATCTTGAGTGCCCTTCCAAGTCATCACTGAGACCGTCTCACTCAAATCCATCCACTGTGTTGACCCATAAAAAAGGTGGGGAACACTTAAGGTCTCCTCCAGCATGCGGAGATTCAACCACTGCCATCACAAGTGCAACCTCTGGATTTTTCACCAGAGGAAACCTCTGGTGGTCCTATGCTACAGAAATTTCTTTGTCACATGTGGGTTTACCTATGAAGTGTCCATTGTCATGGACAAACAATTTATTTGGGTTGAAATCCTGTCTTTGTGTCCAAACAGTTAAAACTGCTTAAAATCAGTGAATTTGACTGCATATCCATTGGAACGGCTCCACTTGAATCAGTAAAAGTGTAGTGATCATTTTAGTTGCTTGTATTCACTGATGGAACAGTGACTTCTGCTGATTGCTACTGAAATGAACTGGCCTGGCAGCTCATTAACTGAAGATTAATTTAATTAATTATACTGATTGAAGTCATTGGTTCAGATTTAGAGTGTGAAAAGCCCATCTCCCTGCATAGTGGTTGAACCTAGGTACCGTCTAGGGGCCGGGAATTTTTCAAGTACAAGCAGTGAAACTCTTGTACTTGCTAATTACTTTTGTGATCGGGCCACTCGTTCATGTTTATGTTGCATGTTTTCTCTGTATTTGTTATTTATTACCTTATATACGTAATGTGTATTCATTGTTTATTCCAATTATTTATTTTCATATATCCTAGTATATTAGGTCATTATTTATTTTATCAGTTACCTTGTTATCGCGTATTGCAGTTTTTAAGATTTGGCATTTTGACGTTTGATTGTAATTAACGTCCAGGTACTCACCTGCTCTATTGTGATTGTAATTATTGAAGCATGACCATTGTTCTATGTATTTGAGCTTTTGTAATGGGTTTATTCTACTCAGGTTGGAAACAAAACGAAATTTCTTTTAAAAGAGTTTGGCGTAGGGTGTTCAAAAAAGTTCACTTTCAAGCTGCCGTAAATGGAGAAATAATGTTTATTTGCGTGCAAAAAATATTTTAAGGTTAGAATTGTGATATGTACTTACCCCAGCCGAAATTAAAATGTTATGTTTATTCCGTAACTGTTATTCACGCCCTCAAATGGTGTTTACTAGATCAAACAGTAAAAATACAACTATGTTCAGCATTGAGCGTTCATAAGCAAAGTTATTTCAATGGGAAAACGTTACGAATTTAAGTGAAAAAAACATAGCTATCATCAAAAGTAACGTGTTACTGTTATGTTTTACCCTAAGGAAACTTCACAGAATAGACCTGCAAATAATAAATTTTTAAACTTTTTTTTCTTTTTTTAAATTTCATATTTAAATAAATTAATTGTGTAAGCCATTGTCTTGCTAAACGCACTTTTATGACATAATATTAAACAACATGTGAACATATTTCGCTATATTTCTACACCAACTAAGAAGAGAGTTTGTTCTTTACGTATATTTAACACAATACAAACAGGAAGATTTGACACAGTGATATTAATTGAATAAAAAAATAAATTAATGTCTTATCTACTTACGAACGAAACTGAAAAATCTGATACAAATGCGACATCAGTGTACCCTGGCGGCGAAAATGTTTAGTTGCCAAACTAAAAGCATTGAGCTTCCCAACCTGAGTTGAATAAACCGTAGTTTTACATATAGTCTAAGAATACGTAATGTCCTTATAGTCCATTCACGATTTTCTTCTAGCATTTCTGAAGGCATTCTGACGTTCTATTTCCAGGATATTCCTCCGCCTCATACAGACAAAGCTTAACCAAGTCTATAAAGTTACACCAAAGTGACAGCGCGCCACATTCGTGCGCACGCAGTGTGGTAATATTTTACATAAGAACTATTTCTTACTAGGCATTACCAACACACCTATTTTCTCTTTGTTTTAATTCATATTAAATAAAAATGAAATATTATAATTCGTAGGTAGGATATAAATAAAATATATTTTAACCAAAAATATGGCATTTTTATGGTAACAGAGTTATAAAACTTTTGTGATGCGTGACACATTTAAGAAACAACCACGCACGTCTTGCATGGCGTGATTTTTTCAGAGGTTTCATTCAAAAAGTGTGAAGAAATCGCGAATAGACTGTGCGAGTTTTATCTTATTGAGAGCTTCGAAAAGTGCTGAGTCCACCGGGAGCAGCGTACAGTCGCCAGGGACGGCGGTGTTTACCGTAGGGGCCAACGCGTCACCGTGACGTCACGCGGCCACCTGGCCTTATCTGGGGAGGGCGTGTGCGTGTGTGCGCGGCGGTGCTCGGACCACGAAGGTCGGCGCGCGGATAAAATAGTCCCGCGGACACCCCCAGAACACCTTCGCGGCACATCCGCGACTGGAGGTCGCCGGCGACGCTGAATTAGACCCAAGGCGAGGCTGCGACCTCGCACCGCTGACGTCACAGACGTGCGCCGTCACTCCCCGCCTCACCCCGCCGTACACCACCCCACCGCGCCTCGACGTCCCTCGGGCACTCGCCACGACGCAGCCGCCACACAACACCCTGAGTGTACATAACATTACGTAAAGTTATATATTGATTCCGTCCTCGGCAGTTAAAGGCTGTTCGCGATAAAGTGAGCACTTTTGAAATCAACCTTAGAAAAGTCACTACACCTATATGCATTTGTTTTAACGGGCGCACTGAGTGACATGCGCCCAGTAAAGTTGGTAACGATGGAGGGAAAGTAGTTCCATATCTTAATGTTGATTAAAAAGTGTTAGTTAACAATTTGTGATAACTTAAATTACTCCTTCCGCTTTCTTTTTTTTAATGCAACGGAGTGTAACCTATTTACTTTTATAATTAGTCGACAGTTTCACCTGACCGATACACAAATAAAGTGATGGGGGCCCATGGCAATGTAATTTTACATAAGGCGGAATAACACACAACCTGTATGCAAGTAGATCTTAAGCAGAACTTTTTCTAAAGTGCTCATTTTATTGTTAACAGGCTATTTATTACGAAGTCTGTGATATTTTTCTTTTGGTGTAACCTTGCGAGAAGGGGGCCCTGTCTCTTTCATCTCCCAGCTGTTATTTTCATTGCGATATTATATATCGGCACGGTCTTGTGAATTGCGATATATATTTGCCACGTTAGCCTTTCAGCGATAGTGGCTTATGCTGCCGGGTTCAATTTTCAACACTCTGCCAGCACGAATCCAAACCCACGTGTCCTGGTGCCGGAGGAAACCTCTGACTGGGCCATTCCAAGCCAGCCCGTGCGCGTTTTATTTTGTGGTTTGTATGAGCACTGAACAAACATTAAATAAATTAGCTTTTTGATGAATAGCCATAATTATTCATAAGTAGAGATAGTGGAAAATCGCGAAAAAGTTTGAGCCAACATACTAACACACTAGCTAGTTTATTCTTTTATGATTGGATGAACAAGGTTTCGACTCGGCTACGTTGTTTGCAGACCAATCACGAACGTTCTGCCTTATAGTATCAGGAGCCTCATTGGTCCAGCGAAATGGGTTAGTAACGAGGGAATTATTATAAATGTATATATTTCACAAATTTGCTAATTTTTACACTTAACATGCATTTAAAAATAATAAAGCAAATTAAATAAGTTCACTATCACGAATGTTTACCCGACACTAGCAACATCCGAATTTTGTAAAAAGATTTCCGCACATTCTAGATTTCAATACCCTTGGGCATACCAGCAGTTTTTTTTTTGACAACGTTTTGGCAACGTGTCTATTGTGAGAAGACATTTTCTTATTTGACTTGTGAATCACAATTAGGTCACTCAGATACTGTACGTCTGTGATTCGCGGGCAGACACCTAAGACGCGGAGCACGTAAATCACACAACGACGAAGGTGGATCTGAGCTAAAGTGTTCTGAAAACACAATTAGTCATGACCTATTATTGCGGAAACAGGGTGTCCTTAACTAGCACTTTTAATTCAACGTTAAGGCATGGGGCTACTTTCCGTCCCTGGCTACCAACATCAGTGTGCAATTGTTGAACATACCCTACAGGATTATGAATAAACATCAAATGCATAATGTACCAGTAAGGTTGATAGAGGAGGAGGGAAAGAAGTTCCATTTATTAACATTTAATTAAAAGTGTTAGGTAACCATTTGAGAATGCTGAAGTTATTTATTTTGTTTTAAGTTTTATTTTGTGCATATGTGTGTAAGAATAAGTAAATTGTAAAATATTTAATTTTATAATAATTTCACATTTTCACTTGACGGAAGCATGGATAAAGTGATGCGACCCATGGCAATGTTGATGTTATAAATGGCGTAAGAATCCGCAACATGTATACAAGTATATCGTAAGCTGATCTTTCAAAAGCGTTCAGTAGAGACCTATAAAATTCGCGGTTTCATTTCGGGAAAATCTAGAATTCAAAAACTCGTACATTTGTATTACTTATGCTATTGGTCCACCCATTAGTTTACACCTCCTGGACAAATCTGAGCCAATAATAAAAACGCAATAAAATACAGACAAAATCACCGTCTTCCGCTAATACAATAAACAACCAATGAACAGTAATATTTGCATGATTTTACATACGACAATGGAATATAGCCTACAGGTAATTGAACTCCCGAATTTTTCAGGTCTTTAGCGTTCAGTTTACCGTGAAAAACTTCTAGGAAACAACAAGGGCAGATACCAGCACAGATTAAAAGTGTACACATAGACGAAATGGCGAGGTGGTTCCTTTGATATAGGCGTACCCATTTTCTGATTGACTGCGCGAGGCTCTGGGAACGAGCCTTGTGTCTTATTGGCTACTGTGTGCTGCGAAAGGTTCTCCATTGGCTGAGCTGCCGGCTGGCGAGTAGGTTACCAGGCGCTGAATGGCGAACGGCGTTCCAACATTTCGCTGTCTGGTGACGCCATTTTGGTGGCGTGTGTAGCTGGAGTTTACTGTATAAGTGGTTAGTAGATAGAAATGGCCGATTCTGGTAGAGAGGTGTAAGGTGGAGGATTCAGGGATTCGTCCACCAGGAATGTGAGATGGGGGATTCGAGGCGTCCATCTTGGATTGTATTTTATCGTGCTCTGTCTTTCCGGTTGTTCATCTTGGATCACCATATTGGTAGCCAGTATGCTTGGGTCACCATCTTGAATTACATTACATCGTGCTCTGTCATTCCGGTCCTTGGATTGCACTATGTCGTGCTCTGTAATTCTGGTCCTTTGATTGCATTACCTTATGCTCTGTCATTCTGGTCGGTCATCATGTTTCTATAATGTTCCTGTCCTTTCGTACTCTGTCATTCTGCATTCATGCTCTGTCATTCTATGTCACCAGTGTATTTATTGTATGCATCACCTCTGGTGGCCATCTTGTGATGCCGATCCGTGAGGTGTGAGGTGAGGGATTCGGGGACAGAGGTGTGAGGTGGGAGATTTGGGGATCCGGAGTACCGACTGCCATCTTGTAGTGTCGATCTTTGAGGTGTGAGGTGGAGGATTCCAACCATAATCTCGGATGTTGTCTGTTATAGTTCGTTTATAGCCTGTTAGATCACACATTTGTCGCATGTGCACAGGACAGGGGTTGTGGGTTCGGAGCCTTGGATATCTACTATCTTTTTTCTTTCATTTAAATTTCATTATGAATAAGTACCTCGAGATGGACAAGTCTCGACGAGATGGTTACTTGTGTAAAGATACATGTTTCATAATGTCATGGAAAACTCTTCGATGCATATTGCAATTTCCATTTTATCTGGGCCTGGGACCGGCAACAGTACAATCGCCCTGGTGACTAATTATCGCCGAACCAATGTAGTGCAGGCAGGATTACAACGCAGGAAATTCTTGTTAACAATGCTGAAAAGTCTTGAAGTCGACTCTGACACAAAACCAACCTATATATGCACACATATATATNTGAAGTCGACTCTGACACAAAACCAACCTATATATGCACACACATATATATATATAATAGAATGTAATCGTGCTAATATAGCACAAAAATATATAATACTGGGTGAATGTAGGCAGTGCCAAAATGACACAACAGGCTGAAGATATAGGCCTATAATTTCAGTATTTAACAGACCTGTCAGGATATCAATTCTTCATACATGAGCTACAGTGTAGCATTTATTTCTTGTAGTGACACATCTGACAAGATGAAAAATTGTACTTGCAACAACTCCAGTGAGCTGCAAGGTCAACTTTTGAGAGAGAATAATGGCAGAAAAAATATATGTACATAATATGCCATACAGACAGTATACAAAATGGTTAACACATTTGTATATGCACCAAACAAGTGATGGTCCCCCAAAAAATAAGTGTACATCACAATTTCAATGTTGAGCATATCCATATGGAAGAGTATAAATTCCATCAGCTAGTATTTGTCTCTTGTTGTCCATCCAAGAAAGTGCCAGCTTGTTTGTGCATTCAGAGTACAAATTGTGGCTATGTGACTTAATTGTGTTAACATTTGCATACTAAAGGGGTTGCTGCATCAACACTTCCTTATAAGCTTTGAATGTAATTTTCTTAACCATACAATATTGTATTCGCTTGACTCTTTTGATAATTTTGCTCTACAAACTCTTCCATAATTTCACCACCACACACATCCTTAAATTTTCCAAGAGCTGTAGTTTTGATTGGTGAATAGCATGAATGTGTGGTAGCATGATAACTGGTATCGAAGTCTGACATGAACACTGTATCATCAGCTAGGTCTCAGTAGAAGTAATCAGTGGTGATTTGATATATAAAGCTATCCGTATCCATGTAAGAGAGGTCAAGTCCATTCTGATACTCCATCATAACATCGCAGTGAAACCTGTACATGAGTAGTTTCGAAACTTCCAATACCGAAAAGCTGGCATAAATAGGTTTATCAAGCAGAACAGCTTATTTTTCAAGACGAATGAGAACAAGGTTTTCATCATAAAATACACGATCCTTAAATGCAGGCTTTGACACAGGTTTCTTCTACTGCTTTTCATTGCACACAAGTTCCATCCTTTCATGTTTTCTCTTATTTTCCAAGAGCTTGCCAAAAACAGAATTATTCGCCAGCCTGTGGGAATCGCATTAAAAGTCATTAGTATCTGCTTTACGTTTCTTTATATTGATATCAATGTATTGTAACAACCATGGTATCTGTTCGAATTTTAGGACTCTGTGAATCTTCTTCAGTTGGAGGCCATGTTTAATTGCTTGTTTTAAGTTTCTGTATGTATAATGCAATTTCGCTTGTCTTCCAACATTGTAATCAATTTATTGTATTTGTACCTGGGAGGGCACTGGTTTGTGGGCAAGAATTGTAGGTCTTTGTGACCTTCATGCAGCGAGACAGGGTAATCAATATCCACCTCCAAAATATACCCAGTTGTACTATTATCTGGCATACTCATAATATCCACATCATTCCTTACCCATTTAAAGTTACACTTTGGTAATGGCAGGCCCGTAGCCCATCCATACAAATTATTCGCATCGACGTATTTCAAGTAGGTCAAAGGTTTCTCTGTATCATATGTCTCTGGCAGGTATATATTGTTTGCCACACAATGCCTCTTAATGCATTGGCCGACACCTCCCCTAATGTCACCCTCAAAGAACATATACATATCGCAGTCAATTAACAGTTCCAGTTCAACACCAGTCATTTTAAGCATGGCATCGAAAGAAAATCCAGGTAGACTTATATAATGTGTGAAATCAAGTCCATATGTCTCCATTCAAAGACTGCGAAAGTTCTCAAACGCATCACAGAATATCAGCACATCAGTCTTGAAATAAATATCAGAGTAGCTTCCCAATGTAGAACATTTAAATTTATCCCAGACATTCTGGGTATGTGCATAATCTTCATATGTGATATTGGAGTCAGTGAGTCTGTTATAAAATTCTTCTTTAGATGGTAGTTTCTTCTCGTCTAGTTTCTCCCATCAATCGACAGTCATATGGGAAAACTCCCTTTCTCATGACAAGGTTAACTTCATCTGGCTTGAAAAATTCTTGCACTGTTTTAAATTCAGTCGCTGGCAGGTTCTCAGCTAAGAAGGCAAGGCTGACTGGCATGAATCTGATTGTGTCTACAAACTCAATGTAAAGCAGTTACCCAGNGATAATAAATATCATCATAGCGAAGTTGTAGAATGAAATGCTCGTCACAACTTAAATTTTGAAAAAATACAGACAGCTTGTGTAGTCTAAGCTGCAGTAAATTACATCCATTGCAGACCAGCCCCAAATATTTTCATGTGAAATGATAATGGTTTCTTACTTTATAGTTTTCAGGTGTGAAATTGGAGCTGCAATACATACATGCAGTTGATATTTGATATATCTCTTTTTCGGCTGGTGTGAGAGGAGACGTACACATGAAGATTGAATATATCTCTTTCACTTGCTTATCAATTTCAACAATTTCTTCCATAAATATCTTGCCAGCATCATGCCCTATATACAGCTTAGGTACCTTGAGTAGATCCTGGGTAAGGTGTTCTGGTATTCTGGAATTTTCAATTTATATATATTGCATAACTATATGCCTAATGTTTTTTGTATGCATATGTGAATGATTCGCTTGGATTTGATTGGCATGTCTGAAATGGTTTCAGGGTAGCTTCAAAGTCTGCATATGCTACAATTGGCATCTTATCCATGTAATGATAATTTTTAAATTCCATGATTGGCGACTGTCCATTCTTTTCAGGGTTCGGCTTCTCTATTCGTACTGGAGAATGCTCGTTGCAGTACTTTTAGTACTCTTCCAGCATCTCTTCACCAGATTTGGTACACATTCGTTGCCGATCATCAAAGTGTGTCAGCACCTCTTGTATACATGTATTTTATGCCCATGACAAGTCATTTGCTGTCTCACCAGCCAGGAAAAGTTCTTGATGTAGGAGTAATTACTATTGTCTTCTTTTGTTATCAACAGCAAATCAAAGTGTTGGTCCTTTTCTTCATTTGTCACTCTCTCAGGTACCACCTTCAAGTCGTCATTCAAAGTATATATATTGATGCTGGTCCCAGGATTATTTTTTCAAACACTGAAATCTGCCTCAGTGGTGTCGGAAACTCAATTATTTTAAAATTAAATTTGTCTTCCAAGTTGTGATATCTCTTGTTGATGCATTCTGGGTGTGCTCCTTCTACGAATCTTGTCAGGATATCCTACTTAAAAACACTCTTTGTCTTCATTCTGTGGGTTGATGTCAGNAGCTTATTTTTCAAGACGAATGAGAACAAGGTTTTCATCATAAAATACACGATCCTTAAATGCAGGCTTTGACACAAGTTTCTTCCTCTGCTTTTCATTGCACACAAGTTCCTTCCTTTCATGTATTCTCTTATTTTCCATGAGCTTGCCAAAAACAGAATTGTTAGCCAGGTTGTAGAAATCGCATTAAAAGTCATTAGTATCTGCTTTGCATTTCTTGATATTGATATCAATGTATTGTAACAACCATGCTGTCTGTTCAAATTTTAGGACTCTGTGAATCTACTTCAGTTGGAGGCCATGTTTAATTGCTTGTTTTAAGTTTCTGTATGTATAATGCAATTTCACTTGTCTTCCAACATTGTAATCAATTTATTGTATTTGTACCTGGGAGGGCACTGGTTTGTGGGCAAGAATTGTAGGTCTTTGTGACCTTCATGCAGCGAGACAGGGTAATCAATATCCACCTCCAAAATATAGCCAGTTGTACTATTATCTGGCATACTCATAATATCCACATCATTCCTTACCCATTTAAAGTTAAACTTTGGTAATGACAGGCCCGTGGTCCATCCATACAAATTATTCGCATCGACGTATTTCAAGTAGGTCAAAGGTTTCTCTGTATTATATGTCTCTGGCAGGTCTGTATTGTTTGCCACACAATGCCTCTTATGTATTGGCCGACACCTCCCCTAGTGTCATCCTCAAAGAACACACACACACACAGACACACACACATATATATATATATATTGCAGTCAATTAAAAGTTCCAGTTCAACACCAGTCATTTTAAGCATGGCATCGAAAGAACATCCAGACTTATATAATGTGTGCAATCAAGTCCATACGTCTCCATTCAAAGACTGCGAAAGTTCTCAAACGCATCACACAATATCAGCACATCAGTCTTCAAATAAATATCTGAGTAGCTTCCCGATGTAGAACATTTAAATTTACCCCAGACATTCTGCGTATGTACATAATCTTCATATGTGATATTGGAGTCAGTGAGTCTGTTATAAAATTCTTCTTTAGATAGTAGTTTCTTCTCGTCTAGTTTCTCCCAGCAATCGACAGTCATATGGGAAAACTCCCTTTCTCATGACAAGGTTAACTTCATCTGGCTTGAAAAATTCTTGCACTGTTTTAAATTCAGTCGCTGG
>NQII01007921.1:0-14091 GCA_002778355.1 Clitarchus hookeri | reverse complement strand
GATAATAAATATCATCATAGCGAAGTTGTAGAATGAAATGCTCGTCATAACTTAAATTTTGAAAAAATACAGACAGCTTGTGTAGTCTAAGCTGCAGTAAATTACATCCATTGCAGACCAGCCCCAAATATTTTCATGTGAAATGATAATGGTTTCTTACTTTATAGTTTTCAGGTGTGAAATTGGAGCTGCAATACATACATGCCGTTGATATTTGATAGATATCTTTTTCGGCTGGTGTGAGAGGAGATGTACACATGAAGATTAAATATATCTCTTTCACTTGCTTATCAATTTCAACAATTTCTTCCATAAATATCTTGCCAGCATCATGCCCTATATACAGCTTAGGTACCTTGAGTAGATCCTGTGTAAGGTGTTCTGGTATTCTGGAATTTTCAATTTATATATATTGCATAACTATATGCCTAATGTTTTTGGTATGCATATGTGAATGATTCGCTTGGATTTGATTGGCATGTCTGAAATGGTTTCAGGATAGCTTCAAAGTCTGTATATTCTACAATTGGCATCTTATCCATGTAATGATAATTTTTAAATTTCATGATTGGTGACTGTCCATTCTTTTCAGCGTTCGGCTTCTCTATTCATACTGGAGAATGCTCGTTGCAGTACTTTTAGTACTCTTCCAGCATCTCTTCACCAGATTTGGTGCGCACTCGTTGCCGGTCATCAAAGTGTGTCAGCACCTCTTGTATACATGTATTTTATGTCCACGACAAGTCATTTGCTGTCTCACCAGCAAGGAAAAGTTCTTGATGTAGGAGTAATAACTATTGTCTTCTTTTGTTATCAACAGCAAATACAAGTGTTGGTCCTTTTCTTCATTTGTCACTATCTCAGGTACCACCTTCAAGTCGTCATTCAAAGTATATATATTGATGCTGGTCCCAGGATTATTTTTTCAAACACTGAAATCTGCCTTAGTGGTGTTGGAAACTCAATTATTTTAAAATTAAATTTGTCTTCCAAGTTGTGATATATCTTGTTGATGCATTCTGGGTGTGCTCCTTCTACGAATCTTGTCAGGATAGCCCACTTAAAACACTCTTTGTCTTCATTCTGTGGGTTAATGACAGCCTCCCTAGCCATGATGCCTTCAAGTAGATCGATATACGGTGAAGCTCTCAATGTATCCAACTTGTTTATACGCAGTTGCAGTCTCTTAATATATGTCAGAGTGCAACCACTTATTTGCCCTTGTAGTCTTCTTCCTCCTTGCAAATCTTGCGAATGCATGCATCGGTAGCATCTATTGTAAAGGGGAATAGACTTCGACTTGTATGCACACTGGTCTTCTTCGTTATGAGGTTCAGGTTTACAGTACTTGCAATACAACCAAAAATTAAACTTTAATGTCCAATTTTCCACAATCTCAACTTTTAGTTGTGATCCCAGACTCTCTCGCATACACTTCAAAAAGGTGCAAATATCAAATATTGTGCTACTTGAATTCTCAGCAATGTATGTTTTTAGATTTCCCCTGGAATGCAGTCTCCGCTTCAACAAACCCATTTGCATTAGCTAACCCTGACCCAGTCATGATTTTCGGACGAGATACAGGGTTAGTGTACTGAGGAGCAGATGAGCCATGCTATTGTGTGGCAGTGGGCGATGCAGTATGTTTCCTCTTCTGTACTGGAGATGATGTTCCATTGCATTTGCCTGCATGTCTTGCAAGGTTGTCAGCTCTGATGAACTCCTTGTCACACTTCTCACACTGGTAAGTATTGTAGTCTGGGTTGAATTTTCACGATGCTGTATGTCGTCTTACAGCATCAGTACGAGAGAAGACTGCATTGCAGTAGTTGCAGGTAATGGTGACCATCTGCCTGATATCGCCACTGCATCTCTTTGCATGTTGCTTCAGTTTATTGGTGTTGGCGAAAGCAGCCCCACACTTCTCGCACTTCAGCTGTTCTTCCCTGAAGGGATTGAGGCTACCATTTCTCTCATGATGCAAGCCATTGCACCGATTGGTAAAGACTTTGTCACAAAACCACACTGCGTGAATAACGGTGGAACAAAAATGATACCAGAGGACATGTTGCCAGAAGACATCTTAACCAAAAATCAACGAAGCCAAAAACAGTGAAGACAAAACAGCCCAACACTAGTTAAAATAACGAACATACAAAACCCAATACTAACGAATATATGTAAAAACAAATTAATATACATACAAAAACCTAACACTACCTAAAACTTATGAATATATAAAAATAAAGTACTGAATATACACAATGATTCACGGTGTCTGTATCACCCCCTTTTACTTGGAAACAACACGACATCGGGAGATCGCGATAAAAAAAAGTGATAACTATACGCTTTATAAAGCATCGATTGGTAGTTGTCCCATTCCCCTGAACATACCAGAGGTAGAGGTATGGGGATACGAGAAAATGCAATAAAAGATGGACGCCTTGAATCCTTCACCTAACACCTCTGTCCACGAATCGGCCATTTATTTCTACTGCGAGTGTTTTACCTATGTATTCTTATGTGTTATGTGGTATCAGAATTATCATTGGCCCAATTGGGGTAGTAGCTTCACACGTGCATGTCAGCCAATAACGAAATAAATATGTTGAACATTTCTACATTACGTTGAATTTTAGGACACGTGTTAATTTTTCCTGCGATGAGCCATCATCAGAAAAACCCGATTTTCGTGAAAATATTTCATGACCAGTTGTATTTCATAACACTTTAGCTGAAATCAACTTCCTTGATTGGATGATTTACGTGTTTCTTGTCTCATGTGACTGATCGCGAATCACAGACGCACACTTCATGCGTAACCTAATTCTGATTAGCCAACCAAGTAAGAAAATGTTGCTCACAGAGACATGCGACTAACAAGCAAACGAAAACCGCTGATATATCAACAGAGTATTTAAATCTATCATGCGCGGAATTCTTTTAGCGAAATTCGGGTGACCCTTACCGTTGTCTTTAGGAATGATCAAATACGTTGTTCTTCCTTTCCTCGATGTAAGTGGGAGTATTATCAATACAAGTGTCACTGCAACCAGAAAATTATATCGTAAATATTTTTTTTCCTACTGGAAGGGCTAATCTTGTCGAGGACTGAGGAACATTTTAGAGATTTGCCACATCAGTTTGCCAAAAGTACGAACCTTAAACTAATTACGCATATAGATAATGCTACCAGTTAATACATTTGTGTGCTTTTTTTTACATGGCGAGTGTGTACATAAGTTTAACATCTGTAGGATAAAAATATTTCCAACCAAAATTTGGACAAAATTCGTTGCAGCAAAGATGGGGTAATTTGTAGTTACATCGAATATCTCATACACTTAATGCACTCTGCTTCACAATATATTTATTTTTGGTAAGGAACCCACGCCTACGCAAGCAGTACCTAAAATGAGTAATATGAATATATTACTCAAGCACTTAATACACAATTTTAAGTTTCGCTCATGCCATAACTAATACCTGCATACATTAACAACTCAAATAAAATTCATATCACGAGACAGTTATCTAGATGACATCTTCTTGGTAATACATTTTCTACGCATAATAATTTCTTGTGCATTAGTTTTGTTACACTTGAAAAACTCCATTAGTGCTTTGGCTTCTAAACGGTATTGACAGCCATAATTAAGTTCAGCCATGTCTAATACTAAATGCACTCTGCAAATTAGGCCTTGCTTGAAACGAGGGTGGCGAACAAATTAATTTATGACACCAGAGTCAATTTAAAGAAAATTGCGAAGAATTCAAACCAACCAAAAGCTTAAATATGTTCTAGCTGTGATTGTAGTTATACAAAGAAATGTAGTTTTAAAAGTAAAAACTCATGAAAAGTGTGTACGAGATCATATTTAAAATTGTGGGAGTTTCTGCAAAATTAATGCTAAATAATCACATATCCTACATTTTCTATAATAATAATTTCTAATTCTGCAAGTTATTATCATTCGGCTGTCATGAATTGAAAACATACGACACAAAATTTGTGTGATTATAAGTGCAACGAGAACGACGACAATTATGCGAAACATCGCATAACATACTTATTTGTAATACATTGTTGACATCTCAGATTCATGTTAAAATGTCCCAAACGATAGTGTTCTGACTTAGGCCTACTTTACAAATGAGATACAGTGGCTTGATTGTGATTATACTCATCTCCAACCTTAGATAATTTGCTGAATGCCTTAAGAATTATATGAAATGTCGATATTTTTAATGCACTTCGTGAAATTATTTTTATTTGTACTAAATACTACGCTGAAGTTAACATTTTGCAACCCAAATTCATTTGAAAAATGTTTAAGTTATGTTTCATTCTGAAAAACTAAATGGGGAAATACACAAAAATTTTTTTAATAAATGCAGTTTTGCTAAGTGGAAATCATAAAATCACAAACGTGTGTTAGAAAGGAACAGACACCGTACCAGCACAGAAAAACCTTAGCTTAGACTTTTTTTTTTTACAAAAATGGCTTAGTGGATATCACCATCAATGAGCGTATATCTGAAAATATTTATGGAGACATTAATAAAAATTGCAAAATTTTTATATTACAAAATGACACACAAAATAAATGACGACTTTAAGGCAATTAAACTAAAATATTTGTTAATGTTTGAAGATGTATTTAACTCAGGAATGTGAAGTGGGACATGGGTAAACATAAATTAATACTAAGATCACCACAAGATCAGCCATGCAGAGCCTATACATTGTATTACTGACGAGCTGAGAATTCAAGTATCTTTGGATCTCCTTGCCAAGCCAGAGCAAGAAATTAGCTAATGTTCCGAAGTATTAAATGTTTTCTNTTGGATCTCCTTGCCAAGCCAGAGCAAGAAATTAGCTAATGTTCCGAAGTATTAAATGTTTTCTACGAATCAGCATTAATAAAAAATAAACGGGTGAAATTAACTCACCAAACTAAGCGCCAGAGATCCAGTAATCCTCGTGTATGATTTTTTTTATATTAAATTACACTGAAAATTAAAATACATTTATCTGGGACAATTTTCACTGTTGTGTGTTAGAAATAAATGTGAACGTTCAACAACCGCAGGGAAATGTGATTTTATGGATGCTTTAAATATGATTTATTTGTATAAATGAAAGTTATACGAGCGTCTTTGAAGCCGACATTATATTTGGGAGTAAATACTCCTGCTAAACACACAGTAATATGTAGTTATATTAGACCTAACTATAGCTAAATTAAAAATAATTTTCAAAATTTTCAGATTATCTCTAAAAGTGAAAAATGATGTTCTGAAATATAGTACACATGGGGGCATAAAATATTGTAAGAATTGTTTGGGTGATTTTGTTGCGTTTATCTTCGATTATGGTTTATCAAAGGATTTAATACATGCTTTGTTCATTTNAATTGTTTGGGTGATTTTGTTGCGTTTATCTTCGATTATGGTTTATCAAAGGATTTAATACATGCTTTGTTCATTTCATATAATATTCTCTTTATTGGTTTGTTTCAGACTGGCCTGTGTCACTGTTTTTCAATGTTGAGGTCTAAGAATTACTGGAGTTGGACGTCATTTGGGATTGCCATCAGCGAGAAAATGCTTCCTGGCGTTTGTCCGTAAAATGTAGCGACTGCCACTCAACAGCTGGCTGTAAGTTTTCTTGAAAGTTACACATGATCAGTGTTATTATGAAGTGAGTGCTGGAATTCAGTGAGTGTTGAAGTGATAAGAGTAACTTGAAGTGAAAACCCACGACACACAGAAATTAGTGCAAAGTGATGCCAAGTTTCAATGAAGATTTGTGTTCGGAACCTGATTCAAATCAAGCTTTCTTCCGAGCGCTTTGCGTAAGCAGCTGACTTCTCCATCTTTACAAATAGAGGATCAGAAGCTGCTCAGAAATTGTGGTAAGGTCCAGAAGAGAAACAAAAGAAGAACTTAATATGAAAAAATCTTCGCAGACTTAAGTCTTCAGGTAGGTCTAAAAATCTATTTAGATTGTATGNAAGAAGAACTTAATATGAAAAAATCTTCGCAGACTTAAGTCTTCAGGTAGGTCTAAAAATCTATTTAGATTGTATGCCACTACTAATAACCCCCAAATTACTAGCAGATTACTTTAAGCACGTTAGGTTTATCTTTGGGTCTAGAGAAAATAATAAATCACGTAGTTCTTTTTTAGTTTATTCTTTAAACCTAAATGAAACCGAGCACTGGCCAAAACCAGATAACTATGATACTGTAAACGAGTAGTACTGCCTATAGCAAAAACAACAAAAATTACATAATAATACGCAATAGCACTACAGTCAATTTGGACTTTGTTGAATTTCATACCAGACTGATTAAATAACACTTTTCAGTAACCTACGCGCACTTATATTTTTGAATAGGTGCATTGTTTGAGAACCCATTTCCGTATCTGACTAATGATGACGAACTGTGTTAGATCGGAGATTTCCAAAATATAGTTCAATATCAACCACAGTAAAGCGAAGGTTACGTTTTGAAATACAACTAGGTAATCAACGATTACGGGAATATCACATACCACAGACGAAGTAGTCAAATGATTTATAGCGCATTGTAAAGGAATTTGCCTAGAACGCAAAGTCGCTTTCATTAGGATAGAGCGATTCGTAAATAAATCCGTATCTTCGTTTGCCGCGTGTTGTAAGAGGTGGCGAAACACAGGATTCTCAGTGTTATTTGACGACGTGGTGGATTGCAAACACTTGTATATTTGCTTTAAATCTGTGATGAGATCACAGTTCACTTGAGACGCCCACGAGGACTCTGACCTTTTGCAAACAATCAACAGCAGACTATCCGAACAACACAAAAGCTAGTCATAAGTAAAATTGATTACTTATCGTGGTATTGGTCAATGAACAAATTACAACCACAGCTACACTGTAATGAATGACAACTAACTTGCTACCAGACTAGAACCTGAATTTTACATTTTCCGAGCTCAATGTAAGGTGTAGCTAGTGGCAGTGAACTTGCAGGAAAATTCGAATGATTGCAAACTTCCAATAAACTGCATACATTTTCTAATTCCCCCCCCCCCTTTCGGTTATTGGCTGTCATTTGTATGTGAATATGTTTACACATTTCGCTGGGGCAGTGAGAATTCTGGCGCTCTTTATTAGGTTTACTAGGCATTTTCGATTTGTTTTCAGACAGTTAAGACGCTTCAGATATGCATCATCCAACCGTAAAGACGTTGCAGCGACTCGGAAAACACGTCAGCGCAAAATATTTTTGGCTAATTTCAACAACCTCTGGTTACAGTGATGAGCCTAGAGTTAAGACTACGTGTTTAGTTAGTCGTGACACGTGAAAATGATAAATTTAACTGCGAATAGAAGTGCCGAGCTTGGCCGCGCTCCCTCGCCGCGCATGCGCAGTGCGTGCCGCGCGCGTGCGCAGTAGGACGTGCAGCTCGCGGAGCCGAGCGACAAGATGGCGGCGACTCGGAAGGGCTGATCACTCGGGGAACCCGCGCCGGCTGCTCCTCGTGCTGGACAGTGTTCTCGCGACAGTCCTGGCATCGCAACCAGGTCCTGTAGTGCGGCTCCGCATGGCCACCGCCTTCCAAATCTCTCTTCGCGCGCGCCTGCCACGTTCTTCCAGCCCGTCCGCGCCGCCGAGTGAGGTTAGATGCCTCCAACAATGCTCTGAAACGATTCCTGTATCGCCGACTGGATTCTTCCAAAAGGAATTAACTTGTTCATACGATACGTTGTAGCAACTTCCTCTAGCAGGCGAGGGTGAGTTTCTCATGCTTAATTCCTTATTAAAACATTTAAAAACTTTTGGAAATTAAACAAATTTCTGTTACATATCAAATAAATGACATAACAAAACTATTTCGTCAACACTTGGAAAATAAAAACCTGTAATTAATTAACATTATTGAAAAGGCACATAAATCACATTTTTGCATGCTCAGTTTTGTTTTTTATACTTCAAATTGTTCAGAAGCAACTGTCGTACTGCAATTATGCCTACTGCTGGCTGTAATCACATTTTCAGTGGATTATTGTGAGTAAAAGATAAAAATTATAAATTATAATTTTTAAAATAAAAATGTGATAATTGTAATAAGTAGGCCTATTAAATACTTGCTAACTAAGGGTTTTAATAGCACAAACTACTATCATATATATCTATTATATCATATTTAATTGAAAGGTAACCTTATTATCTACAAGACATATCACAATTTTTGCTATAAAAAGTTAAATTAATTCAATGAAAATGCATTTACAATCTCCTTTATAATTGTTTAAAACTAAAATTAAACTAGAATTGCAATAATCGTGTGCATTTAATTGATTTTTTGAAAAATGTTTATATTTGGTTTTTATACAAAACAGTCACGAAATTAAAAAAAAAACCTAAATTTTTAATTTAGAAATATGAGAGCCAAAGTATTAAATTATTCACAGACATTTATGTACAATTTTAACTTTCATTCGTGATTATTCTATATGTATTTGACCACGGCAACGTCGGATTAGTAAAAAAAAGGTGATTTTTTTTTTAGATAATAATGCCTTTTGACTTCGATGTGGATGTCATTATGTTATTTAAGTTCAGGAATACCTGGTACTATAGCCTCATTGTTTTGTTTCCTGCTCAAAACCTTAAACCGAACATGCGCTGTATGGATAGCACTCATTGTCGACGTAACAGGGAAACACTCGTGTTTTAAGCTGGAACCTTCTTTACAATTGAATTTTGAAACTAAATTCAGGCAGGAAGTGACACTATGTCAATGAATTTGTATCTACTGACTTTCACACGGACCATGCGTTTCCTGAAGTTGCGATTTCTGCCGGTCTGTGTCAGGCATACAGAAAGTATATTTTTCTGTCTCGCTCACATAATTTCATAAATTACTAATGTTTTGTACTCGGAGGCAAAATAAAGTTTTACGCTTTCGCCAAATAACTGAATTAATCTGACGAAAATCAGCTCCTTACGAAACCTTTTATCCCTAAATATTTATTTTGTTGGCTGTGTCTAGCAGAGAACGATTTTAAGGTGATGAGGAAACAATCTCAAAAACAATATAATATAAGAAATAGAAATACCAATTTAAAATATGTATTCAAAATTTCTTATAATTTTTATGTTTTGTTTGAGCTGTTTCGTGAAGGCATCGATAGTAAATTCAGAACTGGAAGAATATTAAGAAAAAAATTCACAAGGCCAAGTATATTGTCTAACGTCATATACGCACGACTTAAGTTAATCAAAAACGTAATCTGAAATATGTATAAACCACAAGGCAATAATTATAATTGCAGCAATTTTTGTATTGTAAAGAAAACTTCCAAGAATACAATATTCCTATTTCTAACTATAAATTTTTATTGTGTTTGGTTCAAAATCTTTTGCGTAGTCTATAGAAGTAGCGAATAAACAATCAACCCATAAAAATGATAACCCAACAACTTTAGTATTTCACTTAAAATCACTAACCTGTGGCACTAAAATTTATTTCTTTATAGTTTCGCCAAATACAGCAAATTAAAAATTGCATGTTTTTATTACTTTTTGAGTAATTGATATGATACTAGTACAGCATAACTAATAATCTTAAATAAACTATTGTTTTCTTTAGTAAAGGTACCTATGCTAAATTTAAAATTACAAATTTTTGGAGTAGTAGATTTTGTAAAAAGAGTTCACAAGCTTACACTTTAGTAGTGATATAACAAGTTGATCGACTGTTTTAAGAAATCTGACAATTTTCCTTAAGGATTTTTGATGCCTCCACAAATTCGCCAGCATCAGAAATTTTGTACGATATTGTCGGGGATACTTATTTTAAACAACGGACAGGCCTTCCTGAAAATCAGAATATTTATCGTGTCTGAACAGGAAGATGTCAAATATGCGAATAGCAAGCGATATTTTTCTCTTTCTTTGGTTAAATTATGGGTGTTCATTGTTATTACAGCAAATTGTGTAACCGTGAGTGGTAATCAATTTGTTATGACAGATTATAAGTAGTCGTTTTTGAACAAAAATAAAAATTGCCTTGGTGTAAAATTCTCAGGCCAACGTTTCTCGTTGAAAAATCACACACATTTTGAAATTATGGTGCAAAACGCGTGGCAGCTATACAATCTGTGGTGCGTTAGTGTAATAACAAAATACCGTGCCCCAAGTGTCTAATTGTAGGAAGACGATAATACAAATGTACCATTTAACAGAAATTTCTCCATAATAGTTTCTCAAAACGTGGTTAACTACGAGTATAATTGTAATAACAATGACTAACATATTTACAAATATTTTTTTCAGGTAACAGAACATGTAGCAATATTAAAACGTCAGGTTGTCTTGCACGACCTTCAAAATACACGTTAACACGCTTTGTGTCTTTTTAAATCTAAATCTCTGTGAACTTAGACATGCTCGTCTAGAGTTTCTCATCAAGTTCGGACTGATTGTATTTTGTTGTCTAAACTACCCGTAAAAATGTGTAAAATACATGGCAGCTTAGTCACTTTCAGACAGATTTCAGAAGGTTTTTTTTTTGTTTGTTCGCTGATGTTGTGTATCACAAGAGGGATACGACAGATATTTTCCATTTGTACTGTATTGGGAGCATGAAAACGGGAAAAGCACAAATTTCAGTATGCGTGAATGCATATAAAAATATGATAGTTACTTTACATGCATAAAACACTCAGAGTTTACTCGTAAAAGCTAATGCATCGTACCTAAAATCCAGGTTTAATTAACAAATTCTAGAGCAGCAATCGGATACTCTTACACCAGCAGGATATCGAACTCATGATCTTTGTTGCTTTTCTGATATCCCACCATGGTAGGCTACCACGAGGAACTGCAACAATCGCCTTCCTGCCCTCCAGTATACAATACCACTAAGAGAGACTCATTCAGTTGCCTTCCGGGCACTCCAGCAAGTCAGATCACTGAGATAAAATAAACCATTTCCAATCCTTGACTTCCTCCGCAAACTACAGCACTGGAGGGACTAAAACAGTTTCCTTCCTGCCCCTAACATGCTAGACTGTTATGAAAGTTACATCTGTGGGATTTTAGGCATGCCAGCATGTCAGACTACTATAACAACTTCTGTCAGTTGCCTTCCTGACTACCCGGTGTACAACAACACTAGGAGAGACTTCATCAGTGGGCTTTCAGGCATCCATCAGTGAACTTGAGACACCCAGCAAACCATACCACTAGGACACATTCCATAAGTGGTTTTCCTAGGCCCCCGATGTTCTACACACCGGGAGGTGTGGCATTAGTGAGCTTTAAGACACCCCAGTATGCCAAAATAGCGGGAAAAATTCCATAAAATGCTTTCTGTGTGTCCCAGTATCCCAGACTACTGGAAGATATTTTGTGAGTTGCCTTCCTGGTCATCAGCATACTCGACTATTAGAAGAAACTACATGTGTTTTCCCAAGGCATCCCACCATGGCAGTACACTGGTGAAGACACCAACATTGCGGTCTGGAAACAAAATCATGCTAGACAGTAGAGTGAAATGCCATCATTTACATTTCAGGCACCACAGTTTGCTAAGCCACAAGGAGTTTTCATTGGTTGCTTTCAAGCACCCCAGCATTCCAGTCTACTAGGAGATATTTTATCAGCTACATTCCAGATGTCCCATTTTTCTAAACCACAGGCAGGGACTTGATTAGTTGCGTTCTAAGTTCCCCGTGTCTTGAATAATTGGGAGTGACTGAACGTCTGGTAAGAATTTGTTTTGGGCATGCTATTCTACAATCAATCTAAAGTGGACACAGGAATGATTAAGCAATTTTGGAAGTGAACATTGTGGTTTTGGGATGGACACATTTAGTACCATACATCTTAAATGAAGAATTATCACTAGGTCATCCCAGAGTTTTGGAAATGCATTCTGTCATCTGTGTCTTCCTGGATTGAACCATTATCCACATGTAACCAGAACAGAAAATATACAGCGAATATTCAGCCAGTCATTCTCAAGTCATAATTTACTCCTACTTGCATGAGCTAGTGATTGACGATTCGTGTAGTGGCTGACGTCATTTTCGGGCAAACTCCATGAGACAAACGAGGACTGTCTTGGCAGAGGCCCAGGCTCTTGACGTGCTAGTTGATGATTCGCCAACTGGTGAGCAGGAAAGAGTCTCAAGTCCTGATGGTTGGTCTCTGGTGGACAAAGTTCTTGCGATGCACCCGTCTGGTGTGTTTAGAGAGGCGCAGTCTTACAGGGTTGGAAACTCTACGTGCATAGTATATCCACATGTGCCTGGATCAAACAGCATAAAAAGCAATGGCACTTATGCATTTGCCTATCACGTGGGTTCACCTCGAGGGAGTGTATACCTTCCATGCATGGAGAAGGCTTGGAAAGAGGGATGCTATGTACGAAACAGAAGCCAAACCAAGTTATCATATAACCGAAGGTTGAGTACCAATGGTTAAGATGTACTTTCTGAGTCATCAGTAAGCTGTGCATGATAAGACATCATGCTTGTGCGGTGGAGAGGCTGGACCATTGATATTTCGTAAACATCCTCTGACATGACTCATTTTTTTAGTACAAAGTCGCTACTGCAAAGATTAACTCCGTGTTTTGTAGCTTTTAGTTCTTCCTGTTGTACTGGTGAGAAAACGCATCCTCGGCTGGTAATTCACGACTGTATTCGTGGTAACTCTTGTGGACACAGACAGATGTAAACTGAAAGTTCCTTCTAAGAAACTGGCATGTGATCAACTGAAATGAGAACAATAATTGAACATGTCAATAGAGATGCAACACGCCTAAGCCTCGCCAATCTCTTTCACATTATTTTATTTCAGTTTGACACTACTGGAAAGTAAGGAGAATGCATTCTCATACTGTGACTGAAAAATAAGTGGGATGTTCTTCATATTGAGAAATTCAAATCAGCTGAATTGTTAGTCACTTTGAAATTAAGCATTACACAAAGCTTTTTGAAACACAGAAGGCTGGGTTTGTGGGTAACAATAATAGGAAAATGTTCCGAGCTTACTTCCAACTACATTCTGTAATTCAGGTGCTGGTAGTCGGAAGTTAGGAAAAAAATCCAGCGAAATCTATGATTTAATTTTTTCTGTTTGTCATGTAAGATGCCAATACACAAAACATACATTGCATAGCAGTACCTTAACACTTCCCACACGGCACCCATAAGCCATAAGGGCGAACATTTACTTATATCCCCTCGCTTTTAAAATCTCATACTAACATACAATATATTTTATTCAGAATTTTTGTGGCAAGAAGTATACGATGATAAACGTGTCGCTAAAAAAAATATCACAGGGCTCAAAAGTACTGCTCGTCTATATGTAAAATGACGTGAAAGAGCTTGCTAAACTGATAAACACTATTTATTCGACTCGCTGTTGTTATAGGTGGACGTGAATATAACCAGACTCTTGCATATAGCGGGCTAATAACAACCATCCATCGGTACACATGATGAACTCTCTGAGGATGAATGAAGAGAAGACACGACGAAAGTAAAAAAGCAACGGCCAACGAAATGTTAAGCTTTTTAGAGACACATGTAGATATTTCGTGTGTAGCTTGTTGCAAGCGATAATTTCGTAGTGTGATTTCGCCGAGCGTTGATAGTGTTAATGTATGCACACCTAACAATTGATGAACTGTATGTTATTCTGGAATCTAATGTATACCTGACTTTCTCTGGCATGCAATGTGCAGTATCATATCGTATCGGGTGGCGTATGGCAGATTAGTCTCTAGACACTTATTAGCAGCTGACTGTGCATCAAACGTTTGGGCGTGCAGCTGGATGTTGGGGCACGCATCAGTTCGGATGCTGTCCATTTAGGCATTCTGTGTCCTAATTGACTTGTGGCTTCTCTATCAGGCCAAATATAGCTTAATTACGAGGAAAGATTTCGTATATTAATGGATATGTTAACACTCCCACCATTACAACCAGCAGCAATGACGGAGAGACCATTTTAGTTGTAGTATCATGCCTCTTAAATCAAGTTTTACGACAAAGAACGTTTGTTTCTGAAACA